>CABFVX010007487.1:18593-30552 GCA_902151425.1 Timema shepardi
ATCTCAGACTCTGCCTTAAACTATGAGTGAAGAATGACCATGGGCACGGGACGAATCCTGGATAGCTCAGTGGTAAGAGCATTGGCGTACTAAGCCGAAGGTCCCGGGTTCGATTCCCGTGTCCAGGTGTCATTTTTCTATCTTAAGAATATGATATCTATGAGGGACTATCCCCACTAAATGGCATTAACAATAGTTTCGGCTATTTGTTTCATTAAGAATATGTATGATTGATGAAAATGTGGGTTTACCCTTTCACATTGATGTATTAATGACTGGGAACTGGATGTTGTGCCTCTCCTAGTCTAAAGTTATATTATAAGGCATATGAAGCTATGACAAGCCTAGCAAGTCGGTAGTGGGAAATTTATGGCTTGAATATTATTATTATTATTATTATTATTATTATTATTTAGCACCGCGTCTTACTACCCGTTCGGGGTAATGCTTTAAGTACTAATTACGCTAATGGATTAGGAATGGGAAAGGTTGAATATATGGGAAGTGAACCCGCATTTCCCTGGAGGGAGAGTGGAAAACCATTTAGGAAAAATCACCCCCAGTTCACCCGACCGAGATTCGAACCTCGATCTCCCCGTCCTCAGCAGTCGAGCTTAACACGACTAGCGCGTTAGCCAACTACGCCGCCGAGGTGGGTATGGCTTGAATAAAAAAAACACCTCACACAGGCTGGAACCAGTTGTGGATGAAAGTAGTGTAGGTAGTTAATGTGTAACACTAATGGGTTATAAAACACTGTGAGGGAATATAAAAAATTACACCTGACCATATTTGACTACACTAACGGGTAATAAAACACTGGGGGGAATATAAGCAATTACACCTGCCCATATTTGACTACACTAACGGGTAATAAAACACTGTGGGGGAATATAAGCAATTACACCTGCCCATATTTGACTACACTAACGGGTAATAAAACACTGGGGGGAAATATAAGCAATTACACCTGCCCATATTTTACTACACTAATGGGATAAGGTTGAATATGGAGGAAATGTACCAACATTTGCGTCAATGTAGAGTGAAAAACATTTAGGAACTACCACCCTCACTACACGCGTCCGAGATTCGAACCCCGCTGTAGAATCCGACTAAACGAGCCTGACGTCTTGTCCTCGTTCCTATCGACGCGAGTGATGTGTGATGATATTTCTAGTATAGCGTGGTTTTTATTCTTGTGACGTCGATCTGTTACGTCACTTTGTGTCAAACGCACTCAAATTATTAGCATGGTGGGTATATTAATTAACTTGAATTAGTTTAAAAAATTACACCCAGACAGGGGAATCGGACCCGGGACCTTATATCTTAGTTTTACTTATGGGAAGTCTCTAATCATTTCTGTTACATGTTAGTTTGTGGTTTTTTGTTTAATTATTCTTAAATCATAATTTTGAGAAATCAACACTTTCGACTATAAATAAAATGGTGATTTCTGACTCATCATCACGACTTATTTGAGTGAGTCTTCTCATTCATATTTTCATATTCTAAAATAAAGTAATCAGTATCATCATTAGCTTGGAGGTCTCCTTGTCTTCAGCAGTCTAGTCCAACACGAGAGTAGCGCGTTAGACCATGCAGCTACCGAAGCGTGTAGTATCAACATTAAAAGCATCTTATTGGTTTAAAAGTAATTATAAAAAATAAATTAGAGACTAAGTATAACTTAAACTAAAGTTTATAGTTGTATAAAACACAAACATTAAAATTATGGTTGGATGCGTAGTAATTGTTACCATTTTCATAATGGTATTGATTTTACATACCTCATAAGGTGACGTCACACCCCAAGTAACTACGAATATATTTTAATATTTGAAGCTGTACAACCTATCAGGATAATGTTTATCACACCTCTCTATGCTATTCTAAAGTATCATTATCCAATATGGAGCTTATTATGCTTCACTCGAGTATCATAGCTTATCAGGATATTATTTATGACACGCTGGCTCCATCCATCCGTTTAGAGGCTACATATTTGATCATATAGTCTAATCATACATCTGTGTTAGCTATTCTAGCTTCTCATAACAGTGGTTAGTACGCCCGACTTGTGATTGAAGTTCATTGGCCGACTGGTCAGCGTGCTTGATTCAGTGTTCTGAAGCATTAGTTTCAGTAGTGATGAGGTAAGGGCGATGCGCACTGCTTTGGGCTGGTATCGTCATTCTTGTGTCAGAGACATGTGTGCCTGTTCAATCCTGGATATGCCTGGTATCCTAGCGTATCAGGGTAGCGTACTTGTACAGCATTCTTGTGTCAGAGACATGTGTGCCTGTTCAATCCTGGATATGCCAGTAATTTACACTTGACTCTGGTATCCTGGCGTATCAGGGCAGTGTACTTGTACAGCATTCTTGTGTCAGAGACATGTGTGCCTGTTCAATCCTGGTATCCTAGCGTATCAGGGTAGCGTACTTGTACAACATTCTTGTGTCAGAGACATGTGTGCCTGTTCAATCCTGGTATCCTAGCGTATCAGGGTAGCGTACTTGTACAGCATTCTTGTGTCAGAGACATGTGTGCCTGTTCAATCCTGGTATCCTAGCGTATCAGGGCAGTGTACTTGTACAGCATTCTTGTGTCAGAGACATGTGTGCCTGTTCAATCCTGGATATGCCTGGTATCCTAGCGTATCAGGGTAGCGTACTTGTACAACATTCTTGACTCTTTAAGTTCGTTCTTAGCTCATAAAGCTAGTGGGTTGCACGCCTGATTCGAGTATCCATGGGAGAGAGTATGGCTACTTTGCATCTTCCCTATATATCTCTTTCTCTCTCGAAAACATGAGGATATTAATAATGGGTTACAAGGTACGCAAAGTTCTGGCGGCTATGTTAATGGGATATCTTCCCTCTCTTTCACTCACACCCATAGATATATTCACGATGAGGCAGTTTCCCAGTCAACAGAGACTACATTGTATCCTCCCACTAGTGGTATGACGCCCACGCGAGAAACGACACATGTATATTCACATGTCGACCTAGGTGGTCTTGGGGTAAAGCGCTCGCCTCAGGACCTGATGTTTTTGGGTTCAAAACCGGCCGGGTTTGACGGATTTATCTTGAGAAATACAAATCTGTAGCACAATTTACTTCGTAGGGGAAATAAATCCGTCGCTCCCATGTCTATTGTGGCTTGTAAAAAATAACCTTGGAAGATAGGTGAAAATACCTTTCTCGGCAAAATTGGGAGACCTTTTAGCGCTCGCTCATAGAAATTCTCTTGAACTAACATAATCAATCGTTTCATAAAGTACACGTTAAATACCTCAAATAAATAAAATGAAACGATATTCACATGCGCGTGGAGTAGTGGAACATAACATGACATTATTACGAATAACATTTGGAACACATTTTAGAAACACATATATGTTTTTATTTTCAATATTGATAACATTTTACTATATTATTTGTGTTATTTCATAAGTATTGATAATATCCATCAAAAGTGACGGCAGATAACATGACTTGACGTATTAATACGTGAGAATAGATCTAGTAGCTTTTCTTGCTGTCAGATTTTTAAGAATGTGTAAGGAAATTTGGGGCTTACATACCCTACTTTAGTGCAATGTGGCTTCTTCAGCATCATTGGAAGTTTTCTTGATGCCACTTAATTACTGTTCGAGTACTCATTATATAAGTTTCAATACTAGTTTGCGCGTATTAACTTATACATAAAGCTTAAATGATAAAGAGACGTATTAGATACGTTATGAAGATATGAAAGTTTAAAATGGGTTTATAAATTCCAAAGTAATGTTTTTTTTTTGTCTTTTTTCTGTGTGTCAAACCATGTCTAGCGTGTAACGAGTTTTGTAAAGAAATTACGACATTTCTTCAAATTTTGGTGACGTTAATATAAGGTTACGTGTACTAATGGTTCAAAGTTTTTTTGGGGTAAACTTAAGGTTGGATGGAAAAGGTGCGAGAAAAAGCCAGTGTTTTTGCAGTTTTTATGGCCAAAATAAATGAAATATGGCTTCAGTAGAAACATGTAATTTAATTTTCTACAAATGGTTACCTCAAAATTTCTGGAATATCTGTCAAGAGTGTCCTATAAGTTAATGACAACATTTTTTTCTTGATTTAAAAAGTTTGTTAGATAATGTCACCATGATCATGACAGATATTCAGAAACTGTTATCAACATGTGAAGAAAATTAAACTATTTGTTTGTACTGGAGCAATATTTTATTTAGTTTGGCAAAAAAAAAATTTTTTTTGCCATAAAAACAGTAAAAACACTGTCCTTTTCTCTCGTCCCCTACAATACCACCTCTATGTGCGTACATTCACCCCCTAATAGACTAACATGTTTACTTAGAATATTATTAAAACATATGGGAACAACACGTTCATATATAACGTGTTGCGATATCACATTAGTTTGTGTAAAAACTTTGTTTTCAAGCTGGTTATATAAACATATAACATAAAAAAGTTATGTTGAAGAATATATCATTTATATACTTACCCGCTCCTGCGGCCGCGTGGTCTAACGCGCTTCTTTCGCAGTAGACTAGACTTCCAATGACGGGGAGATTGAGGTTCGATCCTCGGTCGGGTGTACTGAGGATGGTTTAAAAAAAATCCACTACCTCTACACGCAATTGTGGTCACACTTCATCTAAAAATAACCTCCCTAATCCCTAAAACCACTAGCGTAATTAGTACATAAGCGTATAAACCGAACGGTCAGTAAGACGCGGTGCTAAAAAAAGAATGAGAAGCGAGATTAGCCTAGAGTACATGCACTCGCATTCTCTTGTAGAAAGGACTATAAAATCACATTTGGAGAACTATTTTCATCACGCCTGGGTGGGATTCAAACCTGGACCTCCCGTAGACGACGATTTAGTACAATTAAATTCTAATATGTTAGACAGCTTTATCACCTGCGCTTACAATAAATGTTATTTATATGAGGTATTTAACGTACATTTTCTGAACTGATTGATAATATCAGCACACGAAAATTTCCATGATCAAGATCGAACGGGCTTACCAATTTCATCGGAAATGGTATTCTCACACACTTTCCAGGGCTCCCTTACATACCACAATCGACATTGAACCGGCGGCTTTACCTCGCCTCCGAAGGAAGTTGTGCTACGGATTTTTATCTCTCAAGAAACATCCGTCGACTCCGGCTGGATTTGAACCCACGAACATCTGGTCCTGAGGTGAATACTTTACTTCGAGACCTCCTTAGTTCGACTATCTCTGGTTTTAAATGCGCCAACGAGTTAAGTAATCGAAGGTTACTTCGCTAATGCTCATAGCTTAAACGGGGTTCATAAACCGTTATCATGAGTCGTAAATGTATTCGAATCTTTGATTTTAAAGAATTGCTGAATAAAACTAAACGTTTGAGATAGTATCTATACGCGACGCCATCGCAGCCGTCAATCCAGTATTTACTGCCGTGTATTCAAGTAAATAGGTATACACACACGTACCCGTCGATACAGAAGCAACTTCCTCCTCTTGAAATTGATAAGTCGCTGAGCCAACCCGCGTAATAAGCGCTGCGCCCCACGCGTTTTGCAGACAGCGCGCTCCCCAATGTTCGCACCTCCCCGATATAAAGGGGGAGCCAGTTTGATAAGCGAGGAAAGGAAATTGCCTCGTGGCCATGTTGAAATCCCGTCATCGCTTTAAATCAATATTATGATTGAATGGAATATCGAATTTATTGCTCGGCGCCACGGTGTACCATAGAGGAACGAGTGACGGAATACGGACATTTTATTTTTAGCAAGCAGACACCCCCACCTCCCCCCCGTTTACCCCACCAACTGTTTAACCGAAGGGTAGGATGACAGCTCATCAAGGTAGACTCGCTAGTCTCCGAACATAAATCCTGGCTGTATCGTTCTTAACATGTGAGAATCGTGAACCGGCCATCGTGGGATCAGTAAATCAGTTGACGTTGCCACCATTCACGTTAGTCTTGTAGGTTAAAGTCGCTGTTTGAATCCCATCCGGATGTATTGAGATCGTTCTTTTCTAGATGGCTCCCCACTCTGCTTTTACACAAATACTGGCACGCTTCCTCTAAATTATATCAGTCTCACCCCTACTCCATTATGAGGATTCCCTAAACGAGGGGTAATACGCGAAGAACGAAAACAAAATCCTTACTGAGCGGTCCTTTTTTTTACCTATCACCGCGTCTTACTACCCATTCAGGTTATACACTTATGTACTAATTACGCTAATGGTTTAATGGATTAAGTTTAGATGAAATGTACCTGCATTTGCGTGGAGAGAAAAAGAGTGGAAGACCATTTTGGGAAAACCACCCTCATTACACCAGACGTATATTCGAACCTCGATCTCCCCGTCATCGGAAGTCTAGTTTATTGTTAGAAATGCGCGTTAGGTCACGCAGACGCTGAAGTGGGTTACATCTAATTACCCTCATTAGTGGAAACATGAACCAAAGCGAGCTCGTCTAGGCTATCTTATAGTTGAGGAACTTAATGTTTACCGTTTAAAATTAGTATAATGATAATTAGGAAGGTGTAACATTCTAATAGAAATGCAAGCAGTCAAAATTATGGTTAGGTTCCTTTTGGTTACTAAAAAGCTTACATTTGCTTTGCTGACTTAGTTTACTGTAGCAGTTTCGTATTCAAGTGAGTGGCGCTGCTAGTATAGCTTCCAATATATTAACTAGGCTCGTTTTATTCTCGTTTGAGATATCGTTGTCGAATTCGTATAGTCACTAAGTCAAGCTCGCGAGAAAACATCAAGCTCGTTCGGTTGGTCGGGATGTCAGGATTAAATTCCGACCAGGGATAGTAGAGGGAGGGGTAGGGGGGCTAGTTTTATTCCTAGAAGGTTTTCCCCCTTCTGCCTTCACGTAAATAAAAGTGTTTTTTTTTATTCTAAACTCTACCTACCCTACAAGTGTAAATAAATGCTGATATCACGGATGGGTAGTGAGATTCGATGAAAATAATAGTTCAAAAACTAGAATATGAACTCTTGTAGGTTATCCAGAGGTCGCGATGGTCTCAAAGACGAATAAATGGCACAGTTCACCGCACAGATTTTCTCTCGCCTTTATCTTAAAGTATACATTTACTAAAAACTTGTAAGATTTGTGAAACGAAATAATAGGGCTATACATTGTTGTAGAAACACTACACCAAAGATAGTAAATGAAATAATATAATACTACTACTTACTTTATGTCATTAGGAACTAGGAACACTGTAACAGAAAAATTGAGAAAAGAGAAACACCTTTGTCCACCAAAGAGAATAGGAATCAAATTAATTTTCAAATACCTGAATTAAAAAGTATATATATATATATATATACATATATATATATATATGATTATAAGTCAGAAATTATTGTGTTTATAAAAATATATTTCATATAAAATATGTTTATCTTTAATAGTACTACAACCTTACAATGATAAGTTATTTCGTATCTCAAATAGCTGCGGATAGATTTTAAAAATTGGAAAATTTTTCCTTATATAAAGTACTCTCAAAGTCATTTTCATAAGAAAATGAAACTTGCCATCTTGTTTATAGTAATAAACAGTGTTGAGATATAAAATTTAATCAAAACTGTCTAAGCAAATTTCGAGATAGAGTTTTTTTTTTTTTGCCTTCAGTAAACAACCCTTTATTTTAGGGTTGTATATCTAATTTCATAACACCTCGGGGGCACCTAATGAAAACCCCAGATGCCAAGTCTTAGCTCGATTGATAAAATAGTTTCGGCTCTAGCCCGAGATTCGGACAGACTGAATTGCGAAAACTTTTTATTTTTCAGGGGGTCATGAAACGTCGACATTTATCAAAATCTCGAGTACAATTTTTTCGACGATCATTATATTTTTCTCTCAGAGAGGTCTACATAAAGTGAAAATCCATAACAAACACTTGTAAAACGTTGGAAACCACTGGGTGGACAGATTGTGAAAAGCACGTGGTTCGAATCCCGGTTGAATGTCCCAAGAATGCTTACTACTAAATGGTGGTGGGTACATTTCCTCTAAATTCTACCCTACCACACTAGTGTAGTTAAAGGAGGATAGTCCGAATGGGTATTAAGACGCGCGCAAAAAAAAAAATTGGAACACATCAAATCTGTTGTTGAATTTGTGAATCCAGCTCCGTAATTTCCGATTTGATCCTAGACTCGGATTGTCTTGTTTTCTCGAGATGGTCCATTCTCTTGGAACCGCGGCATTATACGGAGCAGTTAATAACGCTGTGGACGACCATTATCTCTGAGTTATTTCACACCTTCGCCCTGAACGCGGCTCACATGAGAAGGCCTCGGCTTGTGTTCTTTTTTGTCTGCTCCTCCTTTAATTCTATTATAACATTAACAATTCCAAACCTTCCTCCTCCCAATTCCCCTTCTCGACGGAACATTGCACGGGTATGTTGGGTTGGGTTTTTTTTTCTTTTTCTGCGCGCTTGGCGACAGTTCTCTCTCTTTCCACGGGTTGAAATCCGAGCTCGAGAGAAAACCTTTTAATGTTCATTCTCGTGAGTTCTCGTAAGGTTTAGCTCGAGGTTTGTTCAACCGATCGTTCCTAAGAGTTCTGTAGTCGAACAAATGAGAAAAAAAAAGCAATATTTTAAGAGCATAATACGGCCGATATCAATTGTTTCAATTTTAGCGTCCATTCTACACCTATCAAAAATACATATTTTAAAATAAAATGGTAACGGTGCACAAAGTACAGAATTTCTCTTTAAATTTATTATAAAATAAACACATTTTCTAAAAACTCGTAAGATTTGTAAAACGAAATATTATACATTGTTGGAGAAACATTCCACCAAGCTCATAAATGAATCAATAATATACACTGTTACAGAAAAATAGATTAAAAAATGAACTTTTTTATCCATAAAAGACCATATCAATCAATTTCACATTATTTTCAAAGACTAATATATATCTGCTTATAGCTCGGGAACAATTGGATTTATAAAAAATATATTTCAAATAAAAGATTCTTTATCTTTAATAACTACAAGTTTACAATGATAAGTTATTTCGAATCGCTTAATAGTTGCGGATATGTGACAAAAATTGGAAAATCTTCCCCACGTAAAGTACCCTTAATGTCATTTTCATAAGAAAATGAGAAATGCCATCTTCTTTATAATGATAGATTTCTGAAACTTGAGAAATTACACCTGGACACGAGAATTGAACCCGGGACCTTAGGCTTATTACGCCATTGCTCTAACCACTAAGCTATCCAGGAATCGTCCCGTGCCCAGGGGTATTCCTAACTCATATTTTAAGGCAAAGTCTATGATGGACGTGCGGAGATCGTCGGCTGTCAGATTACGATATCTATATGGAGTAATACTCACTAAAAATAATAAATAATAGGTTTGGCTATTTGAATCGTATAATGATATACATTGTCTGAATATAGAATTTAATTAAACTCTGTATAGCTAGTTTTAAGAAAATCAATATTATCTCTTTTTTCCCTTCAATAAACTTCCCTTAAATTTTGGGATGGATATCTCATTCCAAAAATCCCTCGAGGGGGACCTTATGAAAACCCTAAATACCAAATCTTAGCCCAATCGGTAAAATAGTTTCGTCTCTAATTCGAGGTACAGAGAGATGGCATTGCGAAAACAACTTTTTTTGTTTCAGGGATTAATGAAACGTTGACATTTATCAAAATCTCTAATTCGAGATATTTGACAATTACAATACTTTGAGGGGTCGAGTGAAAGTAAAATTTGTAAGGGGTTAAAAAAAACTTCAAGATTTTTTTTGTCAATGATATCTCGAAAATATGTTATTGGCCTGTTATATTAATGAACAGCTCTTATTATCATTAGAATTAGATACTTGCACTTACTGGGTTTTATTATTGTACCTTCACATGACTTACAAACTAACTTTGTATATAACAAATATAACATACAATCAACCGGCCTTCAATTCATCATTATGTTCTACCTCTGATAGATAAAAAAAATATCCACAGTGGAGAAGATTTTACGATCAATAATATGTTGTTAATATTGCTGTGTATTGGTCAGATGTATACCATTTTTATTAGCATTATTATGTTATATATAAAAATAATGTCTAAATGATATCTAAATAATCATCGCCTTTATTTCGATCTATTATAATTATTATAAAAACAACACGAATGTAATATTTTCAATTAAAATCATATAAATAAAATACAAAGTGTGGTTTTCCGTTTGTGTGTATTAACTTTGAAGCTCCAAAACTAAGAAATTTAGAAATTCATACCTGGGGAGACGCGAAGGGATGCGCCTGGGACGTATCATAAATAAATAAAAAAACATCAATTTTGATGTTGACGCCTTAAATCAAGTGAATAACAGTGTTTTGCTATCATTGTAACATACTGTTTAGTGTAGTACTCATTTTTCTGAATCTATCTTGGATCACTAAGGTAAATAATCCACTTTAAATTTTTTTTTTAAGAAATCCCATTATAAATTTCAACCTCAAATACAAATATAAATTTACAGTCATCTTGTTTTTATAGTTTGGTTGATTGGTATGTATTCACACAAGTATGTAAAATTGTTTGACAAATGAAAATTACCCACTTAATGAAAGCTCTACATCTTTATTTGATTTGATATTATTTAATTGGATAACTATACAAACAAACACATTAACTTTTCAATTAAAAGGCAGCTAAAATTCCTTGGTAAAAAATGACACCTTATATATTTTTTTAAATATACTGTGGGTTTGATAACTATTTTATCTTGATTAGTGGTGCGGTAACTCCAAAACCATTAAGCCTACATATCTGAAACTCTGCCTACATATACCTCGATTTTGGTAGGAAACCCTGTTCTAGAAGGCCTTATTTCTTACCAGAATCTTACTGTGTAGTAGTATCTTGGTAGGATAAAAGGCCTTTCAGAAGAGCTGTAGGAAGTCCGTTATGGAAGGCCTGTTCTTCTACTAAAATCCCACAAGAAGTATTATGGTACGGGTTAAGTCCTTCCACAACGGAATTCGTACCAGAATCAGGGTATGATTAAGAAAACTTGAGTGTGTGCCTTGAGCATATATCTACCTTTAAATAGACATAATATATTGTGAACCCGGTGACCTCTTAAACATAGTTTTGGGTTCTTTATAAACTATTAAAAACCCAACTCTTTAAACCTATTTACAATAGCATTACAATGCATCATTTATCAATTAATACTTAGATTCTTTATTTAATAATACAAAACAAGAATTTTTGTTTTAAATATAAATAATAAAAAGACTCAAATGTATGTGTACTATGTTTGATAACAGTGAATAATTTCAACAAGTGTATAATTATAAGCTATAGATAGTGATTTGTTGATTTTAAATCATTATAGTTCACGAGCTAAAACGGGTCAAAATTGATATTTTATGCTTTCTGCGTACCATTGTTAAGGTAATGTATGGGGCTGAAATTATAATGATTTAAAATCAACAAATTACTATACATCGCTAATAATGGTACACTTGTTAGAATTATGCAGTAAAAGATTGTTTGTCAAATGACCTTAAGAAACGTTTAAAAATGCTACTACGTTCATTAATATAATTCAACATTTTCCTTGAAAGTTTTTTGTTTAGTTCTAATGGTGTTCATTATTTTGACACTCGTATAGCAGCCAAGTGCGGTTTTTATAAGCGGGCGCATGTGTCAAAAGTCATCCCTGACACTGTGTTCCTCCGCGCGATAGGACAGGAAGAATGATAACTCCATTTCTCCCTACACCGCAACAATGAAACCGTCTTGTCGCTCGTGTTTTTTGCGGCCTTGGTCTAGTCAAACAATATTGTTTCAACGCGCGCCGCATCTGGAAAAGGGGATGAATAAGGGGCCGCGTATAATAGGAAAGGTTTGTGCAGGGGGGAGG
>CABFVX010007488.1:0-16874 GCA_902151425.1 Timema shepardi
AGCAGCCCCCACTGGCCTAGCCTCATTGGCCGCATTGTCTCGAACATTATCATTGATTGGTGCGATGTCCAGCGGTTCTGCCACAGTTTCTTGCTCACCAAAAGGTACTCTGAAAAAAAAAAAATACAAGTGAAGAAATAAATTATAGGCAATGATGTTTCCCTTGATATTATATCTGTTTAATTATACATAGATTCTTTGGCCAAACAGTCTAAGGCGTCACTCTCATGTTAGACGAGTCTGCTGATGATGGGGAGATTGGGGTTCAAATCCAAATCAAGTTTGACTTTGTGTGTGTTTATCTCATATATTCTATACTATTGCGTCTAATCACTGGATAAAATAGGTCTTTGGCTCTGGCTGGGGTACAAGTCCTAGATGGATTTATATTAGTTTTTTATACAAAACAAGTGAATACTTAGCTCATCATAGTGAACTGTTTCCAGCCGCTCGCCTGGTTGTCCTCCCCCTAATATCTTTTGATTCATTTGTGTTTGTGAAGCAGCCCTAACAAGCAATGATGTAGAGGGCACATGATATGATTGTATTGAAAAATTAATATAATTTTATTTTTTATTTTGTGTGAACAAAGTACTATTTAATTTGAGATATACCTTTAGTGGATCATCATGTTATGCAGGACAACACATGTTTCAAGGATCTTTGCAACTTGCGCGTGTGCATTGTGCAATGTGTGATCTCGAAGCAAGCAGCGGAATTTCCCCTTCAGCACTCCAAAAAACCTTTCGTAACATTTCTTCCCCTGCAATGTGTTTCGGTGTAAAGTGCTTCAGGGGTGCCCCTTGCAGCATTTGTGATGGGGATGAGAAGCCATGGTTCTGGCGCATTGCCAGAATCACCTGCACAAACAGAAATTTAAAATATTTAATTCAGTTTGCTTACAACAGAAAATCTAATTTGGTGGTTGCGCTAATGCATCTGGGTGCCAAATGTTAATATTGTCAGTGACATGTGTTGAGGTACGAATTTTTGGCAGGTACAATGAGAGTGTGCCTCTGAACTACTCTCTTCTTTATAATCATCTCTACATCAATTGTACATCCGCCTTGGTGCCATATTTAGCTAACCCGATAGTATCGTGTTGAGCTAGACTGTCTAGGGCAGGGAGATCGAGGTTCTAATTTCAATCGGGTAAACTGGGGGTGGTTTTTCCTAAATGGTTTCCACTATCCCTCCACGCAAATGTGTGTTCCCTTCTATATTCAACCATCACTATTCCTAACCCATTAGCTTAAGCATATAGCTTGAATGGGTAGTAAGGCGCGATGGAAAGTATATATAATTGTACATACCAATAAGCTTGAAATCCCCAAATATGTCCCTGTGTAATCTTTCCATCTCCTGCTTAATAATACTGTCACGCCAAATAAATTGGTCGTGAACTCGGCCAGAAAATCTTGCAATAACATTTATAGCACGTAGGTCTCTATCACATATCTGTAACAAAGAAAAAAACGCTATATCCGCATATATTCTTGTATGTTTTAAGACATAAAGACCTTTAATCCACCCCATTCTACTGTTAAACACTTATTCTCATTATATAGCCAATTGGATTGCCAGTGACAGAAGTTGGGGTCCTAATCTGAGGATACAGTGAGGCTGCCAAACTACATGTTATTTTTCATTCTGGTTTTCACATCCTATTGGGTGACACATACTTTCCCCTAAATTAATATTTGCTTACCCCTCCCACCACCAAGCACAATCATACATCCCTTAGCAAAAATAATGAAAATGCATTACCTAATAACAGTTTATTGCCTTAGCTCGGTCGGTAGTGTGTTTTCTGAATTATTGACCAGGGGCTAGATGTAGTGTCTGTCATAGATTAAATTAGATTATAAGTCATTTGAAGCTATGACAGGCCTAGCCAGCCGGTAATGGAAACTATATGGCTTGAATAAAAACTGACCCTACCATACGCTGGAAACAGTAATGGATGTAAATTAATGTATATTTCCTATTAACTACCCTCTTCATCCTTGATATTTTTAAATAGTTAATAATAATATTTTTGTTAGAATGTAGGAATAAAACTAAATAAATAACATGGTTAAAAATACAATAATTTATTCAACAAAGGTCACTTACCACCTGCACATTGAGCGAGTGATACTCTTGGTGAATTAAAATACTGCTCTTCGTGTTCATGAGGAGTAGTTATGGCAATGTGGGTGAAGTCAATTGCACCAATTACCCCTGAGAAGCCTAGAACTTGGAACAATCTAAATATATATATATGTATACAAAAAATAAATATATTTTCCCAACATGGCTATTTATTATGTTAAGGGTGATTGGGTTCAAGTGCCCTGTGGGTAATTTTCCTTAATTGTTTTCCACTATCTCGCTAAGCAAATGCGTGCACATTTAAAATAAATTACACCAACAATTCAACCTTCCCATTTCCTAAAACGATTAGCGTAATTAGTACATAGGTGTATAACCTTGGCAGTTAGTCAGACGCAGTGCAAAAATGATAATAATAATTGTGAGTTATTGTGTGGATCCAAATCTACACGAAAAAAACAACAATATGATACCGCAGTAGTTGTGTGAGTATAAAAAACAATAATTTATAAAAACAAGAAGAAAACAAATATAAAATACAAGAAAAACAAGCTCTATTTGACACAATAATAATTTTAGTGACAAAAATGGTGTCATATTTTAAACCACTTCTAACAATAATTACGGTAAATATATTGTCATATTTTTTTGTGGTTTACCAACTGAAGTTTTTTTTTAAGATTTGCGTTTGATTAATAATTTGAAGACACATTGTGGCCTAAATAAATGTGCAGGCGTTGGCATAAATTTACACAACCTTGACCTATTTTATTTTGAAATTATTTATTAGAATTAATCGAGGAATAATTAGTCTGGCTGTATCCGAATAGTCCAATTATGCGCCGACGCCTTGATGCGTACCCTTGAGAGTTGCATTGGAATTCACGTGATCAAGTTTAAAGGTGTCTAAATATTAATGAAGTGTACCGATGCAGCCCCCAAACGCTCTTTAGACCAGGGATAGTCTAAGCGATGCATCGTCAGCATGCTAATAGATGGCGTTTACATAGTTTCTATGATCATTGCTAGAAAGCAGCTTAAGGATATAGAAAGGCCGTTGCTGTTCAAAGAGTGTAATACAGTCCTCGCTGGGAAGTGCGTGGTAAGTGTAAATTCATCAAGACTACGCATTTTTTTACATTTTATGTGGGCAATTTAAATATGAGTTTGGGGATATGTTTTCTTAAATGCTAACCTACAACTTTGGTTTATACTTACCCAAACTGTATCCTCTCTCTTTGGGCTGCGGTGGTAGCAAATACTATCCACCGTTCTGCTAATTGGGCTGATACCGCATTGCAGACAGCATGGATGCATGAGCCAGTTGCTGTCTGACTCAATGAGACAAAGGCATCTTGGCCCACTCCACGCTGGTATCCACCCTCAACGAAGAATCTTAGCGCAGAAGTACCTAAATCCCAAATAAGGGTTTATTATAATAATGTAGGCCTACTTAAGCAAAATAGAACAATTTACATGTTCAAATTAGACAATGTGCATTAAATGTTAATTTACCTGGATGTGGACCAAAATCCCTTATGCTAGGGTTCTATGGAGTCCGCCTTTCAAGAAATCACACAAGTCCTGACCCATAACACGACTTATTCTAAATAAACTTTGTAATATTCTCTCGGAGATTTCGAAAGGATTTCTAATATCACGAAGCATTCGCCTACGCAATCGCATTCTTCGCCTCTCTACCCTTCTTCTTAGTATAATTAATTGAAGATGGGCAAGCGCTTCAATATCAAAATGTATTACAATATAAAATAATAAATTAATACAAACTAACGTGAACTATAAATTATCAAATTAATGAGAAAAGAATCCAAACTTTTAAAGTTTTATAATACACACTGTTCAACTAAACAACTTATCTAAACTTATAAAGAATATATAAAATTGACAGCGTTTAATAAGTAACTATATTATATCTTTAAACAGTAAATACAACACTTGAAAAATGTTATTATGTACTATAAACACGAGTATACACAAAACTTTAAAACTATTAGACCCTAAACCACAAATAAATAAATACTACTATAACAAAATGTAAAAAGTATGTTAAATTCAACGAAAGAAATGAAAAAATAAAACGTATCGGTAGGCTAACAGAGGGGGTAGAGAGGAGGTCCTTTTAATTATCGACAAAACTTGATATCGTACCGTGGTTCGTATCTTCCAAAGAACAGTCACAATCGCACTTGTTGGTTAATACACGGTGTTGTTCCAGTCCGATGTTGGTAACAGTTTCCGTGGCGGTCATGCTAGCCCTGCTGGTCATCTCTTCGACACGGGTGTGTCAGTAGGTCAACTACAGAAGCTGAATACATAGCGACGTCTTCAGCAGCTAAAGAAACCATGTGGCTAAGAATGATGCTCGGGTAAATCCATGTGAAATCAACCAATGGTCTGGACCTTCTCAACTCTGAACAAGATAATTTTTTGAAAATTGGTTTTATTTATTAAATGGATGAAAAATATATATTTCAATTTTTTTTACATTCCGTTTTTGAGTTAATGACTTTCAAAGTTTTAGAATTGCGTGATTTTGGCCGCATTTTAAAATCTTCTAATGGCTCTATCTCAAAAACTATAAAACTTAGAGAGGTGGAAAGTGTACTATTCTCTTTAGGATTTTACAATCTTTAATATTATATGCAACTTGACCATATTTAACAATTTAGTTTTTTTTTAAGAATTTAAAATGTATTTTTGTTAACTTATATCTCAAAATCTAAATTTTTAATTTTTTTTCTAAAAAATATATTTTATTTATACTCATTTTGGGAGAACATGTACCAAATTTGAAGATGGGATGATGATGGGATCACGTTGTAATAAATAGTAAAATATAGCAGTAGCACAGCAAATGCATCCAGAATGAGGTGTATTGCGTCAATACCATGAGTATTTATGAACACCTACAGTACCATAAACAAATTAAATGGTGACATTGTTTCTACTCATTTAATTCATTGCTCTTTTAAGTTAACCCTAAAACATTAAAAAAATTAAAATAATTTTTAGTTTTTTTTAATAGGGCCTTTAAAAATATTCAAAACTTATGAAAAACCTTATTATGAGGTTGAGCTTGGAATTAAATTATAATGGCTTTCAAAGTTTTGGAATTCGCGTGATTTTGGCCGCATTTTAAAATCTTCTAATGGATCTATCTCAAAAATTATAATACTCAGAGAGGTGGAATGTGTACTATTCTCTTTAGGATTCTACAATCTTTAATATTATATGCAACTTGACCATATTTAACAATTTAGTTTTTTTTCCTAAAGAATTTAAAAAAGTATTTTTGTTAACTTATATCTCCAAATAGAAATTTTTAATTTTTTTCTAAAAAATATATTTTATTTATACTCCTTTTGGGAGAAAATGTACCAAATTTGAAGATGGGATTATGATTGGATCACGTTGTAATAAATAGTAAAATATAGCAGAACCACAGCAAATGCATCTAGAATGAGGTGTATTGCGCCAATACCATGAGTATTTATGAACACCTGCAGTAGCATAAACAAATTAAATGGGGAAATTGTTTCTACTTATTTAATTTATTGCTCTTTTAAGTTAACCCTAAAACATTAAAAAACAAAATAATTTTTAGTTTTTATTTTAATAGGGCCTTTAAAAATATTCAAAACTTATGAAAAACCTTATTATGAGGTTGAGCTTGGAATTAAATTTATTAATGATATTAACATAGGCTACTGTAAAAGAAATTTCTGCTCCTCAACAATGAATCTCAAAGGTCATTTCAAATGAAAACAGTGATTCATGATAAGACAAGCCCTGGGGAAAGTGAGTCATACACACATGCAGTAACCTGAAGACTGCCATTTTTTTTACTACGACTGCCAGACAACCAACATCCATGTACTTTATTGGCTTGGTTTCTCAGTATTATTTCTTATTGAAGTGACTTATTTATATTTCAGTGGCTTTTCTTATTTTAGTTTATGGACATGTAATTAAGACCTAGGCTACCATAATCTTTTTTGGGGTTCTATTTTAATCATTGTTTATCGCATTATCAGTCCTATTAATACTGTTTCCTGCAGTTTATTTGTGAAGGGAAGATGGAAAGAAATTGGGCAACGTTTTGTTGCAACCATTTAAGAAAAAAAACACACTGGGTCAAGAAAAAAGATCTTAGAAATGTGACTAGTTGGATGATATACATAATTACAATATGAAAAAAGACATGGAGAGTTGTTCAGGTTGTAGAGTCCAACTATCAAAGCGCTGTTGACTAATGAAAAGATAGAACCACCAGAAAATAAAGAGACTGGAATTGTAAAACCTGGTACTAGCAGGTCTGAAGATCCTGAATTAAAGAATGTTGATGAAGGTTTCCAACTTATGAATGCTTCTCTATCTTTAATAGGTGAGTTGCCAGTAGTAAAAAAAGTGCAACAGTTCAAAAAAGTATCGCCATGAATAAAATGCAAGAAAAACTGCATATTGAGCTTATAACTACAAACCTATATGTTGGTATGTTTTTTTTTGCACTTTTGACATAGCATACCTCATTCTGGGTGAATTTGTCACGTAACACTGTATGCAACTATTTATTACAACATGATCCCATTGTCATCCCATCTTCAAATTTGGTATATATGCTCCCAAAAGGTGTATAAAAAAGAATATTATTTCACAAAAATATTATAAGTTTCTATTTTGAGATTAAAAAATGTATATATATTTTTAATTTAAAAAAACCCAAATATGTCCAAGTTACACACCATATTAAAGCTTGTAGAAACCTGAAGAAAATAGTATAAATTACACCTCTCTAAGTCTTATAGTTTTTGAGATAGAGCCATTTGAAAAAACAATTAAATATGTCCAAGTTACACGCCATATTAAAGCTTGTAGAAACCTGAAGAAAATAGTAGAAATTACACCTCTCTAAGTCTTATAGTTTTTGAGATAGAGCCATTTGAGTATTTTAAAATGCGGCCAAAACCATGCGAAAGTTTGAAAGCTAATAACTCAAAAAAGGATGTTAAAAAATATTGAAATTTCATGTTTTTAGTTATTTCAGTGGATAGAACCAATTTTCCAAAAATCAACAAAATTTTAAACATAAAGTTCCAGAATTATTTTTTAATTGGTTTATTTCACATGGACTTGGCCGCTCATGGAACTTGATATAATTTCCAGTGAACTTACCACTCTCTTCGTGGACAACTAAAATGCCCTTAAGTATGAGCATCACAAAATGACTACACACATTGATGTTAAGTACCGTTATGTGCGCGAGTGTGTGAAAAACAATGTTATAGTTGTTAGTTATGTGCGTCTGAGAACCAATTAACAGATCTTTTAACTAAGGCTTTGACACAAAATAAATTTTAATTGTAGATATCAATGAACAAAGAGTGGGAGTGTTGAGTACATGACTAGCGTGGTCTTTGCTTTGTTCATATTGTGAACTATGGTAATAGGCCTAGATAATATGGCCTACGTAACTTCCGTCTTCTCAGTTTTTAAACTTATAATGTAGTCTACTTTTTGCTAACATATTTAAGCTTATATGAACGGTTTATGAGCCTAAGCCTTAAAAACCTGTTACTCATATAGTGGTATCTTGCAAAGTAAAATTTATTTGAGATATTTAACCTGCACTTTCCGAACCGCTTGATTATATCAGCACACGAGAATAACGACCTACTATTTTGCCGAGTAAAGTATTTTCATACAATCTTCTATGGTTCTCTTACATGCCTTATTCGACATGGGAACGATGACTTGGTTTCCTCTACAAATTAAGTAGTGCTAAGGATTTTTATCACTAAAAAATAATCCATAGGCCTTAGCTGGATTTTGAACCCATGATCATCCAATCCTGAGGAGAGCACTTAAGCTCAATACCACCGAGGTCAACATATTTATACATATCAATGCAAATTTAAAGATACTTATCAATTAAATAAGTGAAGTATTCCTAATAGGTCCAATAAGTTATTAATATGTAAGGGATAGTCTGTGATGTCTAGTAGTCTTAACCATCCCACATTTTACTATTATTCACTTTATTATGCACACTATACTACGTAGAATGCTTTGAATTACACTCGGGATCTTGCGCAGTGTGAACTAAAATGGTTATAATGTAATTATATGATATGTATAGTCTACTTTTAATTAGTATATTGAAAAGTTTGGTTAGCTATAACTTTAAATTTAATTTATCAACAAACGAAAGCTCGGTTGGTTAATTGTCATAGTAATGAAAAGTTAGGCTAAGCTGGATTGGATAAGTATCATAATTAAGAAAAACTATCTGTGTTATTTCAATGACGTCATCAATACTTTGTTTACTTTGACTTTAATTTAGTCGTTATGGATACTTGCGATACCTACGAGTTAAATCGTTCGAAGTTAAATGTAGGTAGTTACTTCGATTACAACTAATTGTGGTCATAATAGACGGTTTTTACGTTTTCGTAGCAGACGATGAAAATTATGTTTGGTGTCAAATAGTTTTAAAACGGGCGAAAGATATATGTCACTTGGGTAAGTGGAATTTTTCCTTATTTGATTTTATATATATATATATTGCTTCTTTATGGGTTTGAATTTATTTTACATGTTATAATGTTTGGAATAATGTACAGCTGATATCAATCTTTTGATATTTTAATAAATAAAATGGCCTAAAATGAGACGGTTAAGGCGTCCTAAACATGAAACATGCATTTAGATCAATATTTTCAGGGGATCGGGGTTGATCCCGTTAACTCCTCTCCTTAAATATGGCCCTGAAATGAATACAATATCGTACAACTGTACAACGTTAATAAAATAAGCGTAAATGTGACATATAAAATATAAGATTGTTTTGTCTTGTTAGGTTTTTTCAGTAAAAACACCTTTCAAAATAAAAAATCTATTAGAGCCCTATAGCCATGAATAAATATCATAAGGAACATAAATAATAACTTTAATTTGAATTTATTTTACATGTTATAATGTTTGGAATAATGTACAGCTGATATCAATCTTTTGATATTTTAATAAATAAATGGCCTAAGATGAGACGGTTAAGGCGTCCTATACCTGGAACGTGAATTTATATCAACATGATCAAGGGGTCGGGGTTGATCCCGTTAACTCCTCTCCTTAAATATGGCCCTGAAATGAATACAATATAGTACAACTGTACAAAGTTAAATAAAATAAGCGTAAATGTGACGTATAAATTATAAGATTATTTTGTCTTGTAAGGTTTTTGCAGTAAAAACCCCTTTCAAAATAAAGATCTATTATAGCCTTATAGCCATGCATAAATATCGTAAAGAACATAATAATAACTTTACCATTATTTCTTCCTTGATGTAAGGAATATTTAAATGGCCTAATCCAGAGTTGGGAAACAACAACTTGGCCCTCTTGTTATCTTCTTCAATATCTTCACACTTCATGGTTCACGGCTAAAGTATATCCAACTAAAATTTGAACTAAATCCAGAAAAACTATCAACAAGTACAATATGATTAAATTACATATATTCATATATATTTTTTTTACATATTAGTGCACTTTCCTTTAATTGTATAAGTAATAGGAATATTATCAATCCTTATAATATATAATTATTAGTTAACTCGTTTTAATTCGAAAGTTGTAACATTTAATTAATTTAAACTAAACTAAATCCCACTTTTCGTCCAGTATTAACCAGTAGCTACACAATAATAAATTACCGTTATAAGTCACAGATATGTTAAAACACGTTTCTTGCGTTAGAATGATGTGGAATCTTTTCACTTAGCGCGCATTCTTTCCTGTGTTTATAACTCCTTCGAAACGTGTGTCTCTGAGGCTTAATTACCATCTATTTACTGACATTATTATACATTATTATTATTATTATATTAATACTTCGTGTTCAGTTTTGGCGTGAGGGAGATAACACTGTTTTGTCAGAGAAATAACTGTAAAAATATAATAAAAAATAAGAATATTTTAAAAATGTAGTTTAAAATATTAACTTTAAAAAAATATACCGTAAGATGGGGTAACTTTGGCCCAAAAAGTCATCTTTTTTACTTATTAAGTAAATATCAAATAACTTATTGATTTTTATTTCTCCTAATATTTTTTTTCTTGTTTTTGATTATTAAAGGAACAATTTGAGTGGGTTATTTAATTTTTACATATTAGTGCAGTTTCCTTTAATCGTATAAGTAATAGGAATATTATCAATCCTTGTAATATATAATTATTAGTTAACTCGTTTTAATTCGAAAGTTGTAACATTTAATTAAATTAAACTAAACTAAATCCCACTTTTCGTCCAGTATTAACAAGTAGCAACACAATAATAAATTACCATTATAAGTCACAGATAAGTTAAAACACGTTTCTTGCGTTAGAATGATGTGGAATCTTTTCACTTAGAGCGCATTCTTTCCTGTGTTTATAACTCCTTCGAAACGTGTGTCTCTGAGGCTTAATAGCCATCTATTCACTGACATTGCTATTATTATCATTATTATTATATTAATACTTCGTGTTCAGTTTTTGCGTGAGGGAGATAACACTGTTTTGTCAGAGAAATAACTGTAAAAATATAATAAAAATAAGAATATTTTAAAAATGTAGTTTAAAATATTAACTTTAAAAAAATATACCGTAAGATGGGGTAACTTTGGCCCAAAAATTCATCTTTTTCTACTTATTAAGTAAATATCAAGTAACTTATTGATTTTTATTTCTCCTAATATTTTTTTTCTTGTTTTTGATTATTAAAGGAACAATTTGAGTGGGTTATTTAATTTTTATTAAACTCTACAAGGAATGCAAAATTAGTATCATTTTGAAAATTGTGTAGGAAATCACTAATTGAAATTCTTTAATTCTTATACGACAAATAGGATAATATATACTGTCTTATTTAATTTTAATACTTTAATTACTAATTTTTAAATATATTTTCTTTAAATTGAAGATAACGCCCATACACCAGAAATGAACAGGCTAACTCCTTATCGCTTATTTGTAGCTAGCCATTTCAACGCATCCATCACAGACTCTGTCTTAAATTATGAGTGAAGAAAGACCTTTGGCATAGGATAACTTCTGGATAGTCAAATGTGAAGAGTATCTTTACACCAAGCCAAAGGTCCCGAGTTAAATTCCCATGTCCAGGTTTCGTTTTTTAATTTAAATAATTTAATATGTATGTGCGGCTATGATAGTATTTAAAAACTACTATAATAGCGCAGATATTGCACATGTTCCTGCTTGTTGGTTTATTTACAATAAACACCCAGTTTATTATTCTGGGGCTCAAGACATTGGGAATGTAGCTTGGAAACAAATAAAATTGAAAGCTATGGAAGCGATTTGATGAGTTTAGTGGATATTTCTTTTTTTTTTAAATTACTTGACAATTTGTGCCTTTCTTGAATATTTTGGAGGGTACAATTGGTAAGAACACGTCAATTCCCTTCATCAAAACTAGCTGTAAATGATTGTTAATCTTAAAACCTCCCCAGTTACCTATTCCCGTTCTCCCCAAATGTTTTTGACAGACTCTAACAAGAACATAGCTTAAAAGATAATTTGCCAAGCCCAGTGATAATTTTCTAATTGTGTCCGCTTCAGGATTTGAAACTCTGACCTGACTAGCATCTGAGCTCAGCACATTATATGTTGTTCCTGTCTCAACGTCAGATTTCATCTTCTCTATACTCTCACTTTAGTTGCCAGAGTGAAACGGGAATCCTTACACATATTTAATCTACGCGTTTAGTGGCGCATTTTATTATATTACTGTATTAACACGTTTTATTATTAAATAAATATACTGTTTTGTTTTATTTTACCCGCGCAACCACGTGCCTTGAAGGTTATTATACATCATTTATTATTTAAGCACCAAGACACGATCACTATTTTATCCATTCAGTGATTTCTATACTGGATAGTCATAAACTCACTTCTTGTAAAGGTCCAAAGCACGACGCTTAGATTAGTTATTCTCTTAATTTTGAGGGGACAAATCTAACAGATTATTTCAATGTTATTTTGTGAAAACATATCTTTGGTGGATAAAAATACTATTATTTGAAAAAAGTTAATTATTATATAACACTTGGGTGAATAAGCATTTACATTATGTTTGACAGATGTGCAATAACGAGTAAAATCAATGGTTTAATAAATATATAATTTACTTCTGTTAAGGCTACAATAAATTTAAAGTTTGCTGTTGGAGTGTATATCGGTTTAATAATAAGATATACAAACCATATTATAGTGAGAATTCGACAACTATAGTGAAATAAGCTAGCTAATATTGAAAGTTATTAATAATTTAAAAATTTAGATATGATGGTAATATATCTATTATGCCATTGTAATATGAACTCAGCCTAGAACCTCCGTTACATGGTTGAGAATACAGGAAACGCACTTGAAAGAGAGAGCAAAGAATAACAAAACTTACAGCCTTCTGGCTGACTATATAATAGCTAACAACTGGATTATATTAATTGTATGACTGACAAACTTTGTGTATTAGTCTTACGTTTAATTCATCATATAGATTATAATTTAGTAGCAAGCAATGATCTTTATAATATAACTGATTGGACATCTGTAGCTGAATTTTTCGATCATGACGTTTGCATACCATTGTGAAAGAGAGAAAAAATCTTTCGGTTATCTCTCTTTCTCCTACACCCATACAAGGCTCGTGGCATTTTGATATCTTTCATTAATTTGATTTAATATATGAGCTACATCAATGTGTGGGTGGTTAAATTAAATAAATATGTATATAAAGCTTTGAAAAGCATGTCAGTTCAAAAATGGTTAGTTTTTCTAAAAATAGGTTTACGTAGCCTAATATATACGATGAATGTTGAAAGATGCGCCGCTTGTAGGGCTTTATCTCGTAGCAAAATACTACCCTATAGTTGTGTTTAGTTAGGTTAAAAGACCTTCCAGAAGGAAATTTCAAATTCTGTTCTAAATTGCCGTTGTTCCTACCAAAATAAAATATATATATATATATATATATGAAAGTATTTTGGTACGAAATAAAGCGTTACAGATTGGGATTATTACTAAATTCAGGGTTTAGTAGATACCCTACTTCCTACAAGCAAATTAACAAAATTATAATTTGAACGTATGAGTTATACACAAATTGTGTCATTCAAACAAATTTAGTACAGTTTTTAGCGAACGTGGTTTCATTGTGATATTATATGTTTTCTGAAATCATTATACAAGCTAATAAACAACTTTAAGTATAAATGTAGTCGTGCCAGAGTGTAAACAACATTGAGGATGACTACTTAAAAATTGAAATATATAAGGTTTTTTTCGTATCTGTACAGTATTACCTTTAAAAATATATTTTATATCCTTTAGTGTTAATGTTTCTTCAGGAATTGAGGTATAAAACTTCACTATTTTCAAACAATATCACTTTTATACATCGGTGACAAGTTTTCATATAAGAACATTTAAAGAAACCGTTAAATCTACCCCCCTTCGCCACGCATCGCCGAGTAGCAGACGTTACAATTGAGCGTCACATTTTGTCCATGGAATGAGCATTTGTATGTCCACCCAATTACATTATAGAGCTCAATGGTAGCAAGTATTTTTTATTCCTCATTTAGGAAGGAATCTTGATTTGAAAGACCTTTTGTCGTACCAGAATACCGCTTTATGGTAGTATTTTGGCAGTGTACATGGCCTTCTAGAGCAGTAATAGCAATTTTCTCCTGAAACGTATTTTATCTTACTAAAATAATACTATACTGTAGGATTCTTTTTAAAAAATTGTTTAAAAAACGGGTTTCCTTGCAAAATCCTGATATATATATGATGTCAAAATCTCAATTTGTCTTGAATGTGTTTAAGAGATATCTGAATATTTCCTTGTCTATTACACAGTTTTGTGCTGATGACAGATGAAAATTTCTGCCTCAGATGTCCATCAATCTTTATTACTGATCATAAACAAAACATATCCATGATTATAAAACTTTTATGTTCAATTAAAGAAATTCTAAAATGAATTATCTCTCAAATCTAAAAATACAGATAAGATGAATAATGTCAAACTCGAATTTTTATTGTGGCTAATTTTCAGAGATGGATTGACTCAACAAAGTTTAGTCTCGTTTAACACAAATGTATATATTTTTAACGAAATTGGTGTATTGACAAACGATTAGTTGGGATTACACAATATTTTTGACTCCACGCTCCCTAAAAAAAGGTTCGGATTCTGTTCAAAAGTGTTCAGAATTGTGTTCTCATAAAATACTTTTCTTCCTTTATCCTCACTTTTTCACCATCTTATCACGTAGATTCTTACTGCCTATTCGGCTCATATGCTTATAAACTAATTACTCTAATAGTTTAATGGTTAAGGAAGGTTATATTAATATGACGTGTACATTTATTTGCGAGGAGGCAGTTTGGGAAACCCTTTTAGAAAAACCACCCTCAGTAAGCCTACAAGCGACTGTATTTCGAACTTCGATCTTCACATTATCGGCAGTTTAGTCTAGGTTGAGATTAGAGCACAGGACAATGCGGCCACCAAAACAGATGAGATGCAGTTTTTTTATTTTGCATTATTAACAAATTATATATATTTTTAAAGATATTGGTTTGTTTAAACTTTTTGGGGCAGTAATAATTCCCACATATAATGTGTATTGAGAATTTATGTTCACTTATTCGTTATGAATGGTGGGATCATTTTATTCGGGAAATGGCCGTTGTAGTACTTAAGTCAACACCCATTTCTTATATAGAGAAGGTAAATTACTTTGATTAGGCCTAACTGCATTGCAGGTACCGTAAATGATATCATATAGTTATGTAAAAGCTCGTAACATCTTGACTTCATCAAGATCGACAATCTGTAATCCACTGTTTGTTGATTGGTTCTGGTCAGCTCTTTTGTGGATATATTTGGTCCAGATGATGCATCAATACCAAGTATATAGTAAAGTAGGTTTGTTTAGCACCACCCTAAGCACTCAGTTGTTTGTTGACAGAAATCCCCAATATGATGTGAATCTCCTCGGTACTGCTATAATCTGATGCTTACGTCATCATACGAAGTCAGTAAGGTTATCTTTCAGATTTATTATGAAAGCTAAATTGACCGTGAAAGAAGAGGAGGATGTACAAAATATAAAAGGTGGGATTGCAGTAAAAGCTACCTTGCTTCATATCTATTTAATAAATAACACAGCGTTACAAAATAATTGAGGAAAAAGGAACATCTCTGTCCACCAAAGTGGATAACAATCAATCTCAGATTTCAAAGACTATAATAATATATATTTGATTATAGCTCAGAATATAAAACTATGTGTCAAATAAAAAAAAATACTTTTAATATCACTACAGCTTATCAATGATACATTCTTTAGTATCTCAATTAGCTGTGGGGACATGATCAAAAGGGTATGTATCCATCAATGTAAAGTACCATCATATTAATTTTCATGGGAAAGTGGGAGAATGTAAAGTACCATCATATTAATTTTCATGGGAAAGCGAGAGAATGTAAAGTACCATCATATTAATTTTCATGGGAAAGGGAGAGTTGTCATTTTTTTTTTGTAATGTCAAACTTCCAATGTTATGTGCACACCATGCATAACCTAAATACCACTATCCAAATTACAGGAAAAACAGAACGATATGAATAAATAGTCACTAACGGTTATGCAACAATCAAAATTGAATTTTCTTTTGTTCTTTGTGTTATAAAAAAGATAGGTCATAATAAAAAAATGTACTTGCTACTGCAATGATTAAACATCTAAAAATAGGCTAGGCCTATACAAATTATTACGTGTAATTTATTTTAACAAAATTTAGCTAAATGTACCAAGGAACTATTTTGGTGTAATCTGTCCAAAGTGTGTGTTCTAAAGTATAAAACACAACACAAACACTATGTCTTATGGACAGAGCAAAAGAGGAGTTACGAGTAACATCTAAAATTGAGCCTTATGGAGACATAGCAAAAGCTGGATTTCGAATATAATCCAAATTCTAAATTATAGATGCTTAAAGTCTAAGAAGAGGCTTCCTCTGCGACGTGGCGGTGAGACCGATGCCTGACACATATTAGCCACTAGTGGTTTCTTCGGTGATATAGATTTACGTCCTAATTCTTCCCCCGTCGAATTAATAAAACAGAATATAGTATGTGAGACACAGACACGGAAATAAAGTATGATCTGATGGTCCCTGAAGGGAAGCACGAGAGCAAGTTCCAACACGTACCGACCAATTGGTCACACCGTGTGGTTCGCAGAAGTTAAAAACGGGTTGTCGCGTTTCGCGAAGTTCTGAAACCAAGAAACAGAGATTACATTATATTAGTAATATTGGGGGATTAGAGTTTTGAAAAACCGATTAAGGTTTTTTTTTTTTAGAGTTACGTGCGGGGACACTACTCTATGGGGGCCTGGGTGAGAGCCTCCCAAACCACTGTTGTCACATCTCGCTTATCCGAGCAGGGCTTTGGGACGTCGATGGCACCCTCCAGGGTCGATGTCGACCCACTGTACCCAGTCAGCAAAGTCAGCTCTGGTCATCAGCTGATTTGATTACTAGCCTCGCGTTTTCATCTTCTTCTTACTTCTCGTCCACGGCATTCAGTTTCGGTAGAGCATCTCGGGGTTATATATATATATATATATATATATATATATATATATATATATATAAAATGGTGGGGGTAGAGGTACACAGCC
>CABFVX010007488.1:16928-27013 GCA_902151425.1 Timema shepardi
TTAAGTTTTATTTTAAAGAAATCCTTTACAGGGTATCATCACATATGCTTAATTTAGAAAAATGAATTATTTAGCCACCTAGTCTCCCTCTACTTTCCCCCATCTCGAGACTGTCTCTACACTTTAGGATAAGTTCACAATAAGTACGTGTCTCTACTCTTTGCATGCTAACCGGCCAGTGCCAGCGTCTGACGCTTTCCTTCCAGATAAGGTCAAAAACAGACGCTACACTAGAGGCACTGATTGGCCAGGAGTCCGCACCAAAACCTCCCCCTCCCCTGAAAGACTACACGTGCAAGAACAGGTGCATCTCCCAGCTTCAGGGTTCAGCTATTGATATTATTGCACGATGCTTAAAATGAAAAGTAAAAGTAATAAATTTGGATGACTCTAATATTCCAACAAAGACTTTAAATAATGAAAAACTATTATATTGAAAGTTAAAGGCCTGAAAATGAAGTTAATGAATTGAAATTTAAAACAGATATTGCTTACAACTTCGGTTATGATTTACATAAGTTATAATTATCATAAAACCCCACACTTTCTTATAATTAACCATTTGATAGTAATTAAGAAAATTAAATTAGGCCTAGATGAATTGAAAAGAACAATTTATTTATCAGTTTAGTACTCTCAGTAGCTTGAGTGTATTAATATGTAAACTAAAGGAAAAACTAATATAATTTTATAAATGAAAAGGTTGAGAGCTAAGGGCCTAAAACCCTGACCACTTTACACCACCAAACTGTAGCCATGTATTCAGCCCTGTTATATATTATTTGGTTAAAATATATTTGCGGGCATTAAATAATTTCAAGGTCTTCATAATTGTATTACTTATGAATTTTTTTAAAAGTTATATACGGAAATTGTGAACGTGAGGAATGCCAGGCCTCCACCGTGGTTCGGATTCCACGTTAAACTGTAGGTCCTCCATTTCATCTCACAATCACCCTAGCATTACACATTAGCGTAAGTGCGTATAGCCCGAACGGGTAGTAAGACGCGGTGCTAATAATAATAATATATACGGAAACATTAAATTTATTTGTTGTTTAAGTGGTATCGGGGCTGGGTACACAACCTAAATGTCATGCTCATGCCATTATGGCATGGGGAATGTCAGTTCGAATATCGCTCAGGTGAACTGGGGGGATGGTTTTATACTCTCCCTCACTCCACATAAACTCTGGAACAATTCTACCTTACTCCTCCGGTCCATGACGGATACCCACAACCATGTATTTCGATAGACGATACCAAACAACCAATTTTAGTTGACTTTTGCGGGCGGGGATAGAAGCCCCTAACTGGGGATTCCGAGGCCCCTGATTGTGCATAATTACAACTGCGTCAAGGCTCTCTAACTGTGAAAAAATTAATCCAGGGTTTGCGATTCATTTAATATTTTTTATTACAGGTGGTCATCACCGGCAAAACGATCTATCCCAGAGACCAATTTATGTTTTATTTATTAATTTTAATACATGGATAGATCGTTTCTAGAACGGGTAGACAGAGGGTGGTACAAGGTTGAATATCTGTTTGTCTGTCACGAAAACAACTTGTTGGTGGCTTGGCTACCACATTCTATGAGCTCAAGTGGTTGAGTGTTGTATTACAGTACAATACGGAGTTAACGAGCCTGCAATGGGGTCGATGCTATTCACAACATGGCCTACGGTTAAAACCAGATGTTTTAATTTGATATGTCCAAGTCCATGAACTTTGGGGTTGGTGGGGGGGAAAAGAGAAAGGAAAGTAGAAGAGGGTGAGCTGCTGGTAAGTGGAAGACAGTCCAGGGAGCAGTTCATTCTTCGCCCCTCCGTCGTCAGAAGAGCTTCATGCAGCGCCCTCATGACGAAACGTCACGGACCTTATGCTAATAAACAAATAAATAAAAAAAACTCCCAACGCATTAATCCTAGCCAATAATTAATTAACAATCATTAATAATTAATCACCAAGAACCAACATGGCCAGGGTGGTAGGCGAGGGGTTGTAGGAGAGAGGGTTGTAGGGGAGGACATTTCGTAATCAGCACTTGGGAAAAGAGGGCAGGATGAGGGTGGGAGGGGGTGGGGAGGGGGAAACCAACAGCCTATTAGAGAGCGAGGAGACGGGGTCACGTGACCAATTTCAACCAATATGAAAGTAGGTCAGACTGGAATGACAGGTCGACCTGACTACTTATCTACACTAATATTATAAAGAAGAAATATTAGATTTTTTTTTTGTAATGGATAAACTCAAAAACTACTCGACCGATTTTAAAAATTCTTTCACCAATATAAAGCTACTTTATCAGAGAGTAACATAGGCTATATTTTATTTTGAAAATTAAATTTATTCCTCATAAAAATGACGATAGTTTTATACAAGGTATAAAAAAATGCCAAAAAATATGCTCTCTCCGCGTGCGCTGCAAAAACTATTGGTATTACATTAAAAACAATACTATACATATTGAACGTTCTCACCAATGTGAATAAAAAAGTCTGCGAGACATTATATGTAATTATTATTGTTATATTACATTAAACGTTTTTTGTTGAAATTAGTGAACTAAAACACAGATGCGAAAAAAGAATGATTATATCCGAATCATGATATGAATCCTTATCCAAATCAATTATTTAATCATTTAGGCTGTTTACGTAGGAGTAAATTACTTTCTAAATGATTCAAATCGGTACATTGGTTTTAAAGTTATGAAGAGTATAACAAAATAAAAATTGTCGTGATGTCTACACTATAATCTATAATAATAAAAGGAAGTGTTTGTCTGTCTGTGTGTGTGTTTGTTTGTTTGTTTGTTTGTGAGCGATGCCCAGCCAAATCTACGAGATGCAGGGATCAGAAATTTTTAACATGGGTGGGTGGAAGGTGGTCCGAATGCACCTCGAATACGAATTTTTAATCTGTAATTATCTTTTCAATTAGGCTATTTTTATCAAATTTTTGAAGGGTCACGGGTGACGCCGTACGGGATTTCTAGTGTGTGTGTGTGTGTGTGTGTGTGTGTGTGTGTTTTGTGCCGAGTTCTCGTCACTCATTTTTTTTGGGACCGCGCGCTGCGTGGTTTGCCCATTCCCCCTCCCCTCTCTTGCCTTGCGCGGTTGGCTGCGCACGGCCTCGTCGCACCGTGGCGCGTCTGGTTGAGTGGCTCGTCCACCCACTCTGGTTTAGTATTCACGTCCATGAGGGTCGACTGTTCACGAGCCGTTGGCTACTTCGGTTCTAGGCCCGTTGAGAGCAGTTTGGAATGACTGCGAAGTTGTAACTTGCGGGAATGGAGATGGGGTTTCTTTTAATATACAGTTGTGTAACCGAACCAACCAAGGAGTGGAATTAGAGTCCTGAATAAATACTTGTGTGACAACATCCTGAGCGCCTTCCTCGTACAACCCCTTCATAACGACCTGTTGTGCCGCGCCCCAAGTCTGGTGCGCGGACCCCTAACATCGACACCGGTGAGAACGGGGGCTGACACATTGTCGCCCACAGCAATGGATGGGTCCACGAGAGGTGTGGGCACAGTGTGTGTGTGTGTGTGTGTGTGTGTGTGAGAGAGAGAGAGAGAGTGTGTGTGTATTTGACTGGAAACAGTAATGGATGTTTTATATATACACACACACACACACACACACACAGATACAGTATATAATAATAATCCGGTCTCACTGTAAGTTGGTTCATCAAAAGATACACGGGCCGCATAGAATCATGTATCAGGCCGCATGTTTGATATCGCTACCTTATAGGATGAAAAACAACCCCATAATATGGCGGGTGATATTTAACATCAACCCATTCCCTGACACGGGCGTTCAACGTCTTTGTTTTCCCGAACGTTCCCCGACATGAATCGAATATGATTTATTAAGGCTGATAGATGGAGCCACTAGTTCAGTGCTATACTATGGCCTTGAATAAAGTAATAAGTGAGAAAATAAGTGAATAGCGAAAATATTTGTATGAAAAGAGTATACGAGTAGAAAAATGGCTGCCGAGCCTACGCAGACCACTGGGCTACACGCGCCAAGGAATGGATTATATAAAAATCTCCTGATTTTGAAATCATTTGATAAAACAATAAACAGGAAAGCTAACAAATGAGTAGGAGATTGAGTCCATTATAAACAATGGTACAACAGGAGGAGTCCAATTTGACTGATATTTAGCTAATGCTGCCATCTGTTAGACAATCATGATACCTTTCAATTCACTCAATTATGGTTTAAAGAGGTCTATTATATTTAGATTATTAAAAAAAAATATTATCTTGGATTCTTATGGGGTTTGAGGTCTGAAAGTTACTGTCATGGGACTTCCCCACTTTTCCCTTGTACCTTCTTATTAACAATGAAATTAAATTATATTTTATTGTATTATTCCCAAAGGTTAGTAGAAGCTGTGAGTATTAAGAAGAATATACTTTGCCTGGTTATTGGATTTTAGACATTTAATATAATCTACAAAATGTTATATTGAGAAGACGATAAAGATATTTCTTTACAATCCAATAACTTAAGTTATGATCACAGCAGTTAATTGAATTATCTTAGATTTTTGTCGTGTGAACATTAATTTGTTATGCACACTCCATTTACCATAAAATCAAGTCTTACCTTGACTGATTACACCATGGGCTTATCTTATAAGCTACACCCTAGTGAAATAATGCAAGGTAAGGTTGCTTGTTCCTTACGGTGTAAATGAAGGGTAGCTACATAACAGAACAAAATAAGATATGAAATAGATTGTAGAAATCATAAGACACAATCCTGTCGACGCAAACACTTGCGCCACAAATCATGTATTTTTTCCCTCATATTTTTGATACATAGTAAATAATATATTTTTCAGTGAAAACAATCTCATTATTTTAACTTATAAGCTATAATATACTTCCTGTACAGTTATTTAGACTAGCATTAAAGTACATAGTTTCATAGAGTATTCAGTTCTTACTATCGTACAAAGATAAATATATATGCATATACAACTCAATCTTTAAAGAAACTTTATATCTTTGATATTTTTAATAATTGCACATTAAATATACATAAATGTTGCAATAATTTTGTGTTCCCTGATTTAAAAACAACACATTTATGTGCATTGGGGGAGAAGGGGGGGGGGAAGCTGCCTATGTGGCATTAGTGTGTATTGTTACCAGAGTCGTCTTAGAATACAAGCATTCCAAATCATTAAATGGTTCTTTTGAATATTTTTAAACTTCTCCATTAACAAACTATTATATTTAACTGTGAGGAAATTAATAAGGTTTGTAATGTGTATCAACATAAGCGCCAAATAGTGCCAGTGACTCACTTCTCAGGAGAGGACCTCTTACCTCGGGTTCGATGTAGGAGAATAGGCTGGTTTGTAAAACAACTATTTTACCCGATTCAAATTCCCGGGCTATTGGTAATATTTGGGACACATCGGGCTCCTTTAACCTGTGCGACCTTTGACACCCAGATTTCAGTAAAGTGTAGAATAATTGTTCTTCCATAAATATTTATTAATGTGAATACGGGCTTTAAACAAGATATAATACTTGCAAGGAAACACAAATTTTTGAAACATGACCTAATAAGGCGCTTCTGTAGCACAAAGCTGAATAATATGTAAACACATTAAACAATTATTTTTAAAATCACTCCTATGATCATTCTAATCTCAAAAAAAAAACATTTCATGACAAAATAGAAAAATATTTAAAGAGCACACTTGGAATGCGTCAAGTCTTTTATTTTTTGCTCGTCGCATTGTCTTTTAATGTGGACACATGTGTTTGTTTGTCATACGTACCTGTGGCCAAATGTTTGATGTTATTTATATGCAACGACAAACTATAAAGCAACTGTAGCTCCAAACAGTATGGCACACAACTAAGATTTAGACACAAAACAGTTTTATACAACTCAAATAGATTTAAACACAATTCCTGTTGAAAGTTACTAAAGAAAAAAAATGTTTGGATTGTATGTATTTTTCAGAATAAATATATAACACCACTTATATAATATATTAGCCTATTACATAAAACAAGTTTTAGTTCGTTTTCCAAAATCAAAAACAGTTGTGATGTTTAAAAGTGGACAGGAATGATACTTTTATCAAATAAAATACTTGAAAGTTAGTTCAAAAATACTCCCATCGAGAATCTGTGCATTAAACTATCGTTTCTCCCAATGAACCCCACACTATATCTAATTTTAACACCGCAACCAACAATATCCATTTAAGGGTTGTTAATGACACTTGCGATTAAAGGAAATGGCACATTTTGGAACAATACCATATGTTTATTGGTCTAGTACAGGGCTCAGCAATTTTTTGGTTCCCGATTGACCCAAAAAATTAACAAAGGTCTCCACTTTTTTTTTTTAGAAATCGTATAGGCCTATTTATTTCATAAATTTAGTATTTCCTCAAAATATTTTTGTATCCAGCTTTATATAAAAATAAAGTAATAGAATTTTTTTTTAAATGCTCATTTTCATAATAAGCTATTTTACCTATTTACAACATTTCTGTTCTGACCGTTAAATGTAATTAAAAGAAGCTATTTTTAATGATCAGGACCAGGATTTTGATGATGTCATCGTTTTTTGGTATATCACCTACATTGCTCAGTACATAAACTGTGTTCAATACCCCCTCCTGGTTGTGGAAATGAGTATTTTGTAGGTTAGTTTTTTGTAATTTTTAATCATTTTTATTGATATGAGTCACTTTTATGCATACTTAAGAAATTGACTGAAAACCTCTGCGAGATTGACAGGTCAACCGCGACCGGCCAGTTGCTGACCTCCGACTTAGGGGATTATAATTCACATCGTTAAAAACAATTAGAAAAATAGTCGGGGATTCTACAGAATTTCTATTCAACTTTTGCGTAAAATATAACATGCCCTGTAATAAATTTGATTTCATTTCAAAGTCAAATAATAAATACACTGAGACAAATAAACAATCTCAACAATAAACCAAAATTGTACACTTTTTATATATATAATTGTTTTAATGAAAACCTGAATTGTACTTTGATAAAGACACAATTAATTTTTTTTTTTTCGAGCTCTTGCTTTATTGCTTTCAATGACCAACTTGAATTTTGGTTATTGAGGAAACCATTTCCTCTTACCCTACATAAAAACTATTCCTCAAATTAACACAAATAAATTTCTACTATTTTTTTTTTACATATCTATAAAAAAATACCACTAATTTTTCTTCTGACACTTTTAGTATTGCTAATATCCATGCAGTTAGTCCTACAGTACCAAAACTAGCCGACCTATAGAGTAGGGGTGAGCAAAGTTCAATTTATCAATTTGAAACCAATTCAAATTGATTTATATGAAATAGTGTAAATAATTTTTATGTTTCTTGTGGTGGGGGGGGGTAAATCTTGTGTATATTTAAATTTATATATTAGATTAGATATTATTTACAAAATGTCTTATTACTAAAATATTTGTATTTTTTAAAATTACTAATTTAAATGCCAGCGCAGAATGAACAAAGGTTGAACATAATTGCCTGGGACAAGACTCAAAGTTGCCAAAGCCATTTTTTTTTCTCCTCCAAGCGAAGAAGTTTGCTAAGCCTCATCATAGTTGAAGCCAAAATATGTTGTGAAGCAAAATTAAAGTTTTTTTTAACACTTCACACACCCCTTACTCTTTATACAGCAGTTTCCCATAAGAAACTTGCCATAAACTATTCACATTAATATCAATATTAATAAATTAGTTCCAAATACTCTGTTTACTGATCTTTCCGCTGTGTTTCAACCAGCCAATACGCAGCGGTGCGTCAGCTAAGAGAAGCGTGCTACACAACAATTATGTATACACCTAAAACTATAGTAAGAACTTACATACCGTATTTACCTTAATATAAGGCTACGGTATTTATACCACACCTCAAGTTTGATTTAATCAAAATTGTGAGTCATCTTATATTAAAATACTTGAGATTTTTTTTCCCACTAGGGTCAAAGTTTATTTATTTGGGGCAGTACCCAACAGCCGACATATTTAGAATGGAGCATAGATTGTTGACTCACTGTTCCAAGGTCAAGATTTCTCTCCATCTATCAGCTACTGGCATGCCCACAATATCCGGCACATTTCGGTGCCCGCGGCAGAAGTGAGAGAGGTGGTTTCCGCGACAAAAAGGACTCGTGCTTTCTGACATTGACAGGTTCTTAATAAAGGTGCGATTTTATTATTTTAATAAAAATATATCGATCCTTCCTTGGCGTGAGCTATACCAAGCGGCCACCGCCGTTTTGAGATGATAGTGTCAACATTTGTGGATAGAGGGTGTCATGTAGTCAGCACAAGCCCTATAAACATTAATCTCAGTTTTCTAAACCGAATCTTGCTATTTCTTTATTCAAGTACCTCGTTCCAGAACCACTGTTTCACAAAAAAATGTCGGGGAAGCACCGGGAATCAAACCCAGGACCTCTGGGTCCGTAGCCAGGAACTTTGACCACCAGACCATGGAGAGGTTTCTACAGTACAAGCTCACAAGAGTTTCATTCCTAAATGAAACAAGTTCAAGTGGATCCTTGAAGCCTAATAAGTGCTTTGTTTCTACATATATAGCTAGTTCTAGGGAGAGGTTGTCTTATAATCAGGTAAATACGGCAATTACCTTACCAAAAAATAGTTATTTTTCGTATAAAAAGATTTATGTGATAAATAAAGAACTGAACAATAAACATCTCTTTAAGATAAATAACAAAACTCAAATCTACTAGACATAATTTAAGAAACGTGTCATCGAAGAAAGTATCCTCTGAGAGAATCGTCTAAGAAGCGACCTTCAGAGTAGCCTTTCGACTCCTCGACTATCATGACAGGTCAAGTCAGCTCGGCAATATCTTACTAGATGTATTTTATTGTGACACAATAGTCGGTGAAGTAAGGAAAATACAGAGTCCACATGGATAAACTCCCATCCCTCCCTGTCACCCATGATTTTGTTTTTAAACTACCCTCTAACTAAAAAAAAAAATCACAAGGATATTGTTAAAAAAAACTCTCCTTCATAATAATGTTCTTGTGTGTACTGTGTATATATCGTAAAATGTCCAGTCAGAAAACCGTTGAGACCTGGCTTAAAAGTTTTACTTGTACAATACAGCTATGCACTTAAGGGCACTGTATTTATCTTGTGATTGACAGATCCATCCCTTTTATGTATCTACTGCACAATGCAGATATCTTACAAGCACAGTGCAGTAAAAAAAATGATAAGCCTACTTTTTATGGCGAGCACAAATATAGGGTTTGTCGAAAAACAACACTTCTTTTAAACAAACATTTTTAACAAATATTCTCTAATTTGGTGTGGGGTGGGATGTAAATTTTTTTTACGAATAACATATCACTTAAGAGTAAACATCCCTCCAACGCTGCCTTCTCCCGGTGGAGTCCCAGTCGAAAGATTTAAGTACCGAGCGGCTGAACGGGGGCGGTGAGCGCCTGCCTATGTGGTCCCCGTGTCTACCATCCCACGGAGACTCTCCCGACTGTGGGAGTCTCTGGCTAGCCCCGTGGTGGGGGCGGAGTCCCGGCGAAGTTGAGGCTGGGGGGCCGCGGCGGTAGAGACGAGCTCCTTCTTGTTGGCCACCTCTTTGATGGAGCTGAGGGTCTTGTGGAGCCAAGGGGGCCACGAGTTCTTGGCCACCTGCAACTCGGCCGCGGCGGCGTGGAGCTGATGGACCAGGTCCTGCCACGGGAATAGTGATAATTTCAGTTCGATTAACAGTCGCAAGGCCCCTGAACTGACCCTGACTTCCAGCAGGTATATATTATTATATTATACTACTATATTATTATTACTATCAGCACCGCGTCTTACTACCCGTTCGGGTTATACGCACTTACGCTAATGTGTAATGGTAGGGTGATTGTGAGATGAAATGGAGGACCTACAGTTTAACGTGGGATCCGAACCACGGTGGAGGCCTGGCATTCCCCACGTTCACAAGATGTCTTGTCAGAGGTGAAGGAAGGGTTTGGTAATCAGATAAATCTGTGCCGGGACCG
>CABFVX010007489.1:0-13019 GCA_902151425.1 Timema shepardi
TAAAACGTTGGATATCGTCTATCGCTACCAAAAGTGAATTGGAGATTCGGAAGGTATGGAGAAGGTTTGGAGACGAGAAGAATATGCACTATCGCTACCGCTCTCAGTACTCTGGTCTCACCGGGCTACGGCCAAAGACGCTCCCAGGTAAACTCTGGGGTGTCATATTTTTTGTGAACCTTTAAACGACCCCTCGCGTTAATCGCTCGGTTAGTCACCGCGGCTATAATTATTATAATAAAAAATAATCAGGCGTGATAGCGCGTAGTAGCTATATTATATCACGACTAAGCAGCGGATACTGTAATTCACCTTAAATCGGTTGACGGCCACTCTCGCACTAAATACGACGAGTGACGTGTATCAAGTGAATTGCTAAAAAAAAATTAAATATATGATTTTATTAATTAATTTAACCCACTAAACGATCACAACCAAATTTTATATTGAAATAAGATAGACATTCATTCCGTGTACACCTCATTATATTTGCGAAGCCGTTACGGTCGTCTACAGGCTGGCCACGAAGTTGTGTTAGCCCAGGTCCGTTTATGCGCGGAGCAAGTAGTGGGGGGATTTTTCCGTTGATGCGTCCGGGGGAAGGTGGCTCAGAAAGGTTTCAGGGGAACTGTTAGAACAAGTGAATGATTTTGTTTATCTGAGCAAACTGCTCTGTAAGGATGGAGGGATGGATGGTGAAATCGACAGAAGGGTGAACGCACCTTGGGGAGTAGTTGGATGTATGTGGACTATTGCAAAGAATGTAGTAGTATCAAAACAGTAAAAGATGGCAGTATATAAATATGTTAACATAAACGTTGTTTTATGGATGTGAAGCGTGGTTTTGTCAGGAGGAACAAAAGAGCAAGGTGAATGTGGTTGGAATGAGATATCTAATAAATGTGTGTGGAAACACTCACATGGACAGAGTCAGTGATGAATGATTGATGAAAGAGTATGGTTTCAAAGGGAATACAATATGTCATTGTGTAATAAACGTTTGTACACTCCGTTTACCCTGATAAGTAGCAGTCTTACCTTGACTGATTACACTATGGCCCTATCTTGAGCTTATAGCCAGTCCATCTCATTACACCTTATCTCTATCGTGAGCTATTTATAGCCAGTCCATCTCATTACACCTTATCTCTATCGTGAGCTATTTATAGCCAGTCCATCTCATTACACCTTATCTCTAACGTGAGCTATTTATAACAAGTCCATCTCATTACACCTTATCTCTATCTTGAGCTAGTTATACCCAGTCCATCTCATTACACCTTATCTCTATCTTGAGCTAGTTATACCCAGTCCATCTCATTACACCTTATCTCTATCTTGAGCCATTTATAGCCAGTCCATCTCATTACACCTTATCTCTATCGTGAGCTATTTATAGCCAGTCCATCTCATTACACCTTATCTCTATCTTGAGCCATTTATAGCCAGTCCATCTCATTACACCTTATCTCTAACGTGAGCTATTTATAGCCAGTCCATCTCAGTACACCTTATTTCTATCTTGAGCTATTTATAGCCAGTCCATCTCATTACACCTTATCTCTATCTTGAGCTATTTATAGCCAGTCCATCTCATTACACCTTATCTCTATCGTGAGCTATTTATAGCCAGTCCATCTCATTACACCTTATCTACTATCTTGAGCTATTTATAGCACGTCCATCTCATTACACCTTATCTCTATCGTGAGCTATTTATAGCCAGTCCATCTCATTACATCTTATCTCTATCGTGAGATAGTTATACCCAGTCCATCTCCTTACACCTTATCTCTATCGTGAGCTATTTATATTCAGTCCATCTCATTACACCTTATCTATATCGTGAGCTATTTATACCCAGTCCATCTCATTACACCTTATCTCTATCTTGAGCTAGTTATAGCCAGTCCATCTCATTACACCTTATCTCAATCGTGAGCTATTTATAGCCAGTCCATCTCAATACACCTTATCTCTATCGTGAGCTATTTATAGCCAGTCCATCTCATTACACCTTATCTCTATCGTGAGCTATTTATAGCCAGTCCAATCTCATTACACCTTATCTCTATCGTGAACTATTTATAGCCAGTCCATCTCATTACACCTTATCTCTATCGTGAGCTTTTTATAGCCAGTCCATCTCATTACACCTTATCTCTATCGTGAGATAGTTATACCCAGTCCATCTCATTACAACTTATCCCTATCATGAGCTATTTATAGCCAGTCCATCTCATTACACCTTATCTCTATCGTGAGATAGTTATACCCAGTCCATCTCATTACACCTTATCTCTATCGTGAGCTATTTATACCCAGTCTATCTCATTACAACTTATCCCTATCATGAGCTATTTATAGCCAGTCCATCTCATTACACCTTATCTCTATCGTGAGATAGTTATACCCAGTCCATCTCATTACACCTTATCTCTATCGTGAGATAGTTATACCCAGTCCATCTCCATACACCTTATCTCTATCGTGAGCTATTTATACCCAGTCTATCTCATTACAACTTATCCCTATCATGAGCTATTTATAGCCAGTCCATCTCATTACACCTTATCTCTATCGTGAGATAGTTATACCCAGTCCATCTCCTTACACCTTATCTCTATCGTGAGCTATTTATACCCAGTCTATCTCATTACACCTTATCTCTATAGTGAGCCATTTATAGCCAGTCCATCTCATTACACCTTATCTCTAACGTGAGCTATTTATAGCCAGTCCATCTCAGTACACCTTATCTCTATCATGAGCTATTTATAGCCAGTCCATCTCATTACACCTTATCCCTATCATGAGCTATTTATAGCCAGTCCATCTCATTACACTTTATCTCTATCGTGAGATAGTTATACCCAGTCCATCTCATTACACCTTATCCCTATCTTTAGTTAGTTCTATCCAGTCCCTCTTATCACACTCTATCTCTTTCAAGTCCATTCTAATGTTATCCTCCATTTACGTCTAGGTCTTCCCAATGGTCCCCAACCATTGGGTTATACAGTCAGTATACTGAACACGGTTATATATTCTTCCACTAGCACTACAAGTCCTGCCCACCATAGTTTGTGAGGTTATATTACCCTAACAACGTCTTGTGATGAGTACAGGTTATGTAACTCATCAATATATAACATTCACCACGATCTTCATCCCTTTTTTTTTAACCATTTACCTTGTTTTCGAACACCCTAAATCTCTTCCCGTCATGTAAGTTAAGAGACCACGTTTCACAGCCAGAGAGAACAGGTAAAACCCAAAACAAAACAGCAGCGAAGTAATTAGAGTCAACACCACTGAAGCTATTTATATAAAATCAATCAAAGAGATAGGTTTTAAAAAAAAACATAGTTTAGTTAGTAACATATAGTTAACGTTATTACTTTTAAGGGAGTTCATTAAATAACTCTCAATTTTTTTTTCTTATTTTTGATCAATTATTATTATTATTATTATTATCACCGCGTCTTACTACCCGTTCGGGTTATACGCACTTACGCTAATGTGTAATGGTAGGGTGATTATGAGATGAAATGGAGGACCTACAGTTTAACGTGGGATCCGAACCACGGTGGAGGCCTGGCATTCCCCACATTCACAAGATGTCTTGTCAGAGGTGAAAGAAGGGTTTGGTAATCAGATGAATCTGTGCCGGGACCGAGGATTGAACCCCGGACCTCCAGCACAGAAATCTGACACCTTACCCCTAGACCGCCAGGTAACAATTTTTTGTTGTTGATAAAAGTCAAATTAAGTCAATCTAGAGTTCGGTTTACGAATACAAAGGTCGAAAGGGCTGAGCTTGTGAGAATTACCGAGAAAACAATTTTGGATATCCAGAATCAGCGCTGTAGTTTCCTATATGTTCAAGGGGAAAATTGACAGGAAATGATGCCATTGAAAACATTAAAAACAAAAATGACGTTACACTAAATTCTGCATGATAAGTGAGTATGGAAATCTAAAGGGTTTCAAATTCTGTCATACTCACTCACACATTAATAATAGCAATAATAATAACATAAATAATAGTACGACACCTTAGCTCAGTTGGTAGCGTGTCCTACTACTGATTTATGGGTCCCGAGTTCGATTCCCGACAGGGCCGAAAATTTATCATAGATGATAATATGGGTTTACCGTTTAACATTGATAAATTAACGGCCAAGGATTGGATGTTGTGCCTGTCCTAAACTTAAGATATATTTTAAGCTATATGAAGCTAGGACAGGCCTATCAAACCGGTAGTGGAAAATATATGGATTGAATAAAAAAAACTGACCCAGATCACAGGCGGTAACCAGTTATGGATGTAATAATAATAATAATAATAATAATAATAATAATAATGGCTCCGGAAATTCAATTCCAAAAGCTTTACACAATCTTTTTCGCGAATTTGATTTGTTCTTGTTCGCCGACACAAAGCGGTTACCCCTTGACTGAGCATTATTCTATCGCTCTTCAAGGACAGTTGTGGAGGAGGGAGGGAGGGAGGGATGGGAGGTGTTTGGAGGGGGAGAAGTAGTGGACAGGATATTGGAAACCCAGTGGGCCGGAAATGAACCAAGGTCTTTCCTTCAATATTGAAAGCAATCACCCGCAGATTTTCGGACTCATGAGCCCGTGAGAAACTAATGAATAGCTCCCCCCCCCTCGCACCCCCCTAGCCCACTTGTGTTGACATGATGACGTAAGTTGATTGAGTGGTGCGAGGCTGTGGGAACTGAGCCTTCCACTCAGGAACATTTATGACGCTAATGACCTGGGGATTAGGTTAAGTTTGATGCCATAATCGGTCGGTTTATGTTGAAAGCCTGTGGTTGAAATAGCTTGCGTTTACAAGTCGATGTTTGGGTTTATCTCGATCAGCGAGAAGGTTTCAATCGCCGACAAGGCCACACGGATTGAAATACAATAGTGCGTGTCGGTTTCTGGAACTATAGTAGCCCCATGGCTTCTTTGGTGATGACTGACAGCTTTGAAAAGTTACCAGACCAAATTATGTATCCCTACGCCAAACTAAATGATATGCAAAAACATGTGTTTAGCAGCTGTCACTTCTGACGGTCAAAATGTAGGTATATACCTAAATGTTGACTGTCAGAAGTCAGCTGTAGAGCTGTCAGTCAGCACCAAAGAAGCCATGGGGCTACTGTACTTCTCTATTCTGTTCAAGTTTATACTCCCTTTCGTACGTAGCTTACAACCACCCCTTGTCATGTAAATAAGATAGAAGAGAAGGAAAACTGCGAAATTTCTTATTGCAAGGTAAAGAGGAAAGCTCATTGCTCAGTTCTCAAAATATTCTAAAAATTTCTGTTGCTAGTCTATCATAAAATTACTGTATTTGTTATAGAAATGAAAAATTTAGAGCCCTTTTTTCAATTGAGACTAATTTCTTAGCTCCGCAAATATGATTAAAAATGAGCTAATGTCACATTTTCACACATTTTTTTCTATTAATAACACTCAAAAAATAGGGTCGTTAAGGGAAAAGAGCCCTGTTGGAATTGTTCGACTTTATTTTGAGAATACTCCTCGTGTATATATATATTTATATATATATATATATATATTAGCACCATATCTTACTACCCGTTTGGGTATACGCTTATGCACTGATTTCGAAAATGTTTTTAGGGATTTGGGAGGTTATATTTGTAGGAAGTGCGTGGAGGGAGAGTTGAAAACAATTTTGAAAAAAAAAACACCCTCAGTACAACTGACAGAGATTCGAACCCCGATCTCCCCATCAACGGCGGTCTAGTCTACTGCGAGAGTAGCGCCTTAGACCACGTGGCCACCACAGTGGGTCCCCGTTTGATTACATATTGCTTTAGAGCTGAGCAATTTCTCACTTACTGAGATGACTGAAGGACCTCGGCCCTGTCGAGTGAAAGTCTAAAACCTATTCTGTGGGACGGTGGGCGGGAGGTTGAAAGGCGTGGCGTGGCTTCACAACCAACCAAAAGTATCCTTCCGCGCCAACAAGAACAGATAGATCACGGAAACCGTAGATGGCGCTATCTACCGGACAGGTCTTGTGGAAAAATCATACGTTTGGAAATATCAGTTTTCTCGAGAACGAGTGAAATATTTATGTTAATATTTTCAACACCTCTTCTAAGATAACGTATCGATGTTTGTTAATTGTTACATTTTCTTATTTTTTGTTATGAATCCGGCAGTTTTCTATTGAAAAATGTCAATTTCATAGATATTTTATCACTGTTAAAATGATATAGGAGGCGTGTATATAAAAAGTACAACTTAATAAACATGCTTCTGTTCTTGAACAAACCGTTTCCGAAAAGAAAACTGCAAAACAATAAAAATTCTTGGAGATAACCGTTTTTTCCCACGGCTCTGAATTTCCACGCCAAACGAAAAGGGACAATCACCTGAAGCTCTTTCTATTAAGAACACTCAAGGTCACCACAGTTATCTTTACTGTTCTTTGCAGAAAGTTATTGATTGAAACTCTTTCTGTTGAGAGAGGTTCAAATACATTAACATGGATAATCCTGTCTTGACTTTCCGTGACGTCACAGGTATGCAAAGCCCTTAGTAATCGTAGTATCTTAACCAACTCCTGAAACGTCAAGCTCATGACCTTGCCTGATCATCATGGATTCCAATAAGAGTTTGATGGAGTAAGGGATGGAGATGCTTTTAGCTCATCGGTACGTTAATAAGTTCCCCGGTTCGAGTCCCATACTCGGCTGTTATATTTAATTTCGGTAACATGTCAAACTAACCGAGGTAAACGAATTTATGCAACATAATAGAACGTGGCTCCATTAGGGGCGAGCTGGCGTCATCATCATTCGAGAGTGACCCGGTATTGTCTCGAGGTGTGACCACGGCTATGACGTCATCACTCTAGAGTGACCTTCGAGGTCATCGGTAACTGACTCTGGCCTCACGAGGGTTGGGTTCGTTCCCAACCGGGTGACTATTCAGGTTAGCCAGGTTAACGAGATCTGTAGTCCTCTGTTCCCCCTCCCCTCCCTGCTCGCTGTCTCTCAGTTAAATGACCTACGACCCGCGTCGGCGAACACGTGGACAAAGCATCAAACCCGTCCTAGTCTGGTTTGAAAATGACGTGGAGGTCAGAACTTGAATCCCGGCTGGTCTTACTAGGGGTATATATTGTTGACCTCGGCGGGGCTTAGACCCAATGTTCACTGGTTCAAACCCGACTGGGGTCAATGCATTTTTCTAGAGCGATAAAAATTTGTAGCACAACTTCCTTTGGAGAGGATAAAGCCGTCAGCCCCGTGTAAATTTTAGCACGTGCAAGAACCCTGGAAGGTATGTGAAATAACTTTGGAAAGTGTGGGAAAAACCCTAGAAAGTAAATTAAAGAACCCTGGAAAGTGTGGGAAAGAACCCTGGAAAGTAAATGAAAGAACCCTGGAAAGTAAATGAAAGAACCCTGGAAAGTAAATGAAAGAACCCTGGAAAGTAAATGAAAGAACCCTGGAAAGTGTGGGAAAGAACACTGGAAAGTGTGGGAAAGAACCCTGTGTAAACCTCTTGTAACAATTAACTAACATTATTGGAATTGTGATGGGAAAACCAGACAAGAAGTTTAACAGTCATTAACAAAGATGGTTTGTTTTATTTAGGACAAAAATAGAAAGTAAATACATAATTAGAGCAAAATATAGCAATATGGCGTGAAGCGCTTCTCCTCTCAGATTTAAATAACTCTACTGAGATAAAGGAATTAATTGACATTACAATGTCTGAAAATAAAAAAGCGAAACATATAGTTATATTCTGGTTGTCAGTTTAACAGTAATATTAATCGCCATCATGGAAATCTATGGTTCCTCCTATGGTTCCTTCGGTTATAGCATTAAGTGCAAGCAACGATACTACATTGCAACTCTAAATAAACATCTAAATTTAGGCAATAAAGGAACAACACTTACGCGCCTTTAGATCTAAAGAAATCAACATAAAGTTGAACCAAAACAATAGATAGAATAAGACGTTAGGCCAAGCCCCAACTCTAACACCTAAGTGCCCTGTTCTCTCAGTTAAATAGATAACTAAATAATCCCATATACACTAAATACGCAAACTAGAAAGGACGGGCGGTAAGCCCGAGACGCCGAGTTCACCAAAGCGTGGCCGAAAATATATACATGAAATTAAATATACCTGTATAGCTAAATGCTGATAGCTCGGATGGGTAATAAGAGGCCACGAATAAAAACTAAGCTAGATATTAATAATTTTCATATACACAGCTGTTTAGGTAGGAAGCCCTTTCTGGAAGGTCTTATTTGGTCCCAGAGTCCTAATACAGTAGTATATTTGTAGGATTAAAGGCCTTACAAAAGGCACTTCCTGAAACCTTTCTGGAGGAAATATTTTCCTGGAAAAACACTACTATATGGCGGGGTCCTGGTACGAAATAGGAACTTTGAGAAACATCTTTTTTTTCCTTCCAAAATCAGGAAATACTTTTATGTTCGGAAAGTTTAATTTGATAATCCGTAATTTTTTAATGATTATAAGAACGACAGTAAATTTATGGCGAAGCCACGTCTACATAATTCCTCTAATCCCCTTAGTTTTGATGTCTTGCTCATCTTCACATGCATTTATAATGTCTTAATCGCTACGAGGTAATACGATTATTTCACTTATTCGTCTGGCAAACATTCAAATAATTCTCCCCAAGATTGCCAAACCTTACACGGATCCCAAAATACCAACATCGACCCAAAGAGGGTACAATTCATTATAAAGCGTCTCAAAATAAATTTGGAGGGAAGTTGAAAATTAATAGAATGTCTAAGGCTTTTACTGCACTCAAATATTAAAACGTCCCAATTATTTTATCGTAGGGTAAGAGAATAAAATTGTTTTATAACTTAAGAGCTTCAAGTTTTATTCTCGTAATTTGACTAATAAAGTTCAAAACGTGTCGTTTATTTAATAACTAGGAAGGGATTGGGAAAATGGCTGCTAAAAACCATTTTGTTTTTGTTATTTTGGGGCTTCGTTAGCAGCTCAAACAATAATTTAGTGTTTTTTTTACTTTCATTCAACCCCTTGGAGTGGAAATTAAAATTCTTTAAAGGGTACTCATGGGTGATTTTCAAAAATTCAAAATACTTTGAAAATGTCTCAATCGATTTTATTAAAATGTATATCTGTGGAGAGTTTAACATGACAAATAAAAGTGTATACTTGTTTTATGGGGGGAGATTCGTCTAAGGGCACTTAACTTTTTGGCTAGTTTTTAAATTTGAATATTTACAAAAATGGCTTTAGCGATTTGGTTTAATATGGATATCAGTCAAGTTTCTTAAATTATAAATAACTATAATCAATATATATTTTTTAAATTATATTAGTTTACAAATGATTGACTTTTGTAAAATTTTAATTTTTTTAGAAAATAGTTTTAACAATTTTGTTCAAAATTGTTATCCAAGAACTATTTTACATGATAAATAATAATACATTTTTATTTTTTTAATACAAAATAATTTTAGGATTTTTTCAAAAAAATTCTAGAAAATTTGAAATTTGTTAAAAATATACTTACAATTTGTCCTAAAATTTACAAATCAAGGGTTTTTATTGTGTTGCTTATTGTGATGTGTTTTTTTATGAGGAAAGCTTACTTACTTTGCTGAAAACCTATTTTTGAAAATGTTCTTTCCAAGCTATAGTCAAACCACTTGAGAAAGATTGTGCGATGTGTCGTACCATTTATTTTGTAAAGGTATTTCTTTTTTTTTTTAAATTCTACAAATCGTAGTTATTTGGTTTATTCCCAAAAGTGCCCCCAGGATTTATAGTTGTCAAAATTGACATTGGTGGTCTAAAATAACAACTGAAGAACACTTGTCACAGCACATGACTAAATGAACGCAGACTCAGGGTTTTTGAACGGCCGGATAAGACTATACAAGGATCGGGAACTAATAATGTGAACGCCAAGAAAATATATTATTTAAATTTAACACCGACACCTGTACACAAGAATCAAACCCGGGACCTTTTACTTAGTACGTCAAAGCTCTTACCACTGAGATATCCAGGAGTTGTCCCGTAACAAGGATAATTCTTCGCCCATACTTTGAGGCAGAGTTTGTGATAGACGTGTGGAAATCGTCAGCTACATATGAGCTAGCAATTAAGAGCGTGTATCACACGTCAATCAACTCTGTGATACAGTCGGCTAGAAATCGTAAATTGCACCAACAGGTGGGTCATTTCTGATCAAACATTAATGTAGATAAATAGTTAATAGAGGTTCCTAATACTGAACATTGGTGACCTGGTGGTCTAGGGGTAAGGTGTCAGACTTCTGTGCTGGCGGCCGGGGTTCAATCCTCGGTCCCGGCACAGATTTATCTGATTACCAAACCCTTCCTTCACCTCTGACAAGACATCTTGTGAATGNCACGTTAAACTGTAGGTCCTCCATTTAATCTCACAATCACCCTACCATTACACATTAGCGTAAGTACGTATAACCCGAACGGGTAGCAAGACGCGGTGCAAATAATAATAATAATAATACTGAACATTGTTGAAATATTAAATTATATTTGGATGAAAACTGCATTGAAAGGGCCTTTTTTTACTATTTTAGAAGTTCTTCACAGATAAGCACTGTCCACAAACCTCTATTCTGTCATAACAGGGGCGTACTGTAGTTATTAACAAGAAACTGTGTCGCTTTGTCCCCCGTTGTCACCGCGGGATATGTCGAGTAATCATTCAAATACGAATGCACTGCACACATTTCTGGTATATCTCAGGTCTTTTCTTTTCCATTTAACTCCCATAATGCCTCGCGTGAGCTGAGTTGGGCCTGCTGTGATGAACGCTCCTAAGACCGCGAGCTATCAGGTAACTGAGCACATTCGATTGGTGAGGGCTTTGTGGCGACCCTGGGCACGTGACGACTCCTGGATAGATCATCGGTAAGAACATTGGCGCACTAAGCCAAAGGGCCCGGACTCGATCCCCATGTACATATGTTCTTTTAAATTTAAAGGATATTATTTTGTTAGCACCGCGTCTTACTACCTGTAGATATTATACGCCTATATATATACTAATTACATTAATGGGTTTGAGATTATAAAGGCTTAATTTAGAATAATAATAATATTTAGCACCGCGTCTTATTACCCGTTCGGGTTATACGCATTAAGTACTAATTACCCTAATGGATTAGGAATTGGGACGGTTGAATTAGAGGAAGTGAACCCGCATTTGCGTGGAGAGAAAGTGGAAAACCACTTAGGAAAAACCACCACCAGTTCACCCGACCGAGATTCGAACCTCGATCTCCCCATCCTCAGCAGTCGAGCTCAACACGACAAGCGCGTTATCCAACTACGCACACCGAGGCGGGTCTTAATTTAGAGGAAATTCACCCGCGTGAAGGTAGAGTGGAAAACCACCCCTCAGTGCACACGCCTGGGTTTGAACTATGATCTCCCCGTCTTCGGAAGTCTAGTCCAACACGAAATTAGCGCGTTTGACCATGCAGCTACCGAAGCGGGTGATATGATATTTATATGTCGCTATAACTGTACTTATCCACGACAACAACTGGCTATTTAATTTACCAGGGAAGTATAATAGTCTTTACTAGAATGTTCTAACATTCTTATAATTAGTAAAGTTTTTTTTAAGGATCTTATACTTGAATCCTCGATTAGTCTTAAGGGTTCGAGGCTTTCCATCCTTACTATATATTCCAAGTAGAATTGAATCTGCATTATAAGCAAATAATGTACCAACAACTCTTTTCCCTGGCGTTAAAAATAATTTTGTCCAACCCTTGTAGATCACCATTGACCGTTCAATGGACGAGCTTGTGGACGGTGTATCGATCTCGTGTCGTGTAAATCTACAAGAGGCCCTGAGGTGTATGCAAATCGCCGCGCGGCTGTGTATGACATATTGTATTGAAAACTATCTCACGGCGATAACGCATTTTTGTTGTTCAGAGATTATTTTTATTCATAAGATTGTTATTTAAGGGTCCGCCTCGGTAATTGAGAAATTGCGCGCAGACGTTCAGTTCAAATGCAAGATTTAAATACACGATGCAATTATTAAAAATATAGTCCATGGCAAAATAAAGTTGAACAATTTCAAAGGGCTATTTTTCTTAACAACCCATATTTGAGTTTTATTAATATAAATAAATATGTAAAAATATGACTAGCTCATTGTAAACAACTTTTTAATCATATTTGTGTGGAGCTATGAGACTAGTCTTGATGAAAAAGGGCTCTAGATTTAACCTTTCTCTGACAAACACAGTAATTTACTGGTAGGCTCACAACAGAGAGATTAAAATTATTCGAAAACTAGCAGCGAGCTTTCCTCTTTACCTTGAGATAAGAAGTTTGGTAGGTCTATTTCTCATGATCTATCTTATTTACACTACAAAGTGGTATTGTAGATGAAGGGTGAAAGGGAGTATAAGATTAGACAGACCTGATAAGTAGTTCGATAAAACGACACAGAACATGGTATTTTAAGCCGTGTGACCTGACAGCGATTGATACGTTGACCAAACCAGTCGCCTTAACGACATTGCATACTTAGTGAATTAGAGGCTACCATACGAAGAGGGTTGCATCTTAACTCGACGCACTTAAGCACTCTAAGCACTATCACACTTAGACTCCAATATAAAGAGAGGGAAGAAAATGAGCAATTCAGCATATGAAGCATTTTGTTTATCTGTTAATAACACTTTTTCTTGTCCACTGACGTGTATAAACACTCACTCTACTATTTTCACCTGAGCAGCATTGGATTGCATTTCACCTTTATCTTGTTACCTTTTTTTAGCTACACATTTGCTTCAATGGACCTTTTTAATCTAACCCGCCTCGGTGGCGTAGTTGGCTGGCGCGCTTGTCGTGATGAGCTCGACCGCTGAGGACGGGGAGATGGAGGCTCGAATCTCGGTCGGGTGAACTGGGGGGGTTTTT
>CABFVX010007489.1:17957-30550 GCA_902151425.1 Timema shepardi
TATATATATATATGTTTTATACAGAGGGGATATGCAATAAAAATGTTTGAGTCCCTTTTGAAATATATATCTAAAGAAAGCTGTATCAATGAATGATAAATATAACATTAAAGGGTGTTTATATATATTACGATCAAACATTAGTACATTACGACCAACAAACTGTACCTGTGATATGTTATCTCACACTCTGTCCCCATTTGACCAGGGTAAGCAGAGCCTATTAAAACTGTACTTGTGATATGTTTTCCTCCACTCTGTCCTCATTTGACCATGGTAAGCAGAGCCTATTAAAACTGTACTTGTGATATGTTTTCCTCCACTCTGTCCTCATTTGACTATGGTAAGCAGAGCCTATTAAAACTGTACTTGTGATATGTTTTCCTCCACTCTGTCCCCATTTGACCAGGGTAAGGAGAGCCTGTTAAAACTGTACCTGTGATATGTTCTCTCCCACTCTGTCCTCATTTGACCAGGGTAGTAAGAAATTATTAAAACTGTAACTGTTGTATGTTATGACCCACCTTGCCCCATTTGACCAATAATACATAGTCTCTTGTCTATTTACCTCACATGGCATATTGAGAGTGTGAGGATTTAGACCGTATGACCACCACTACGGAAGGGTAATTAGATCATTTATAATAATAATAATAATAATTTAAAAAAAACATAACGTTGACTCTCAACTAATCTCCCTGTGTCGCCTCGATCGTCTCACAGATTTAATTGAAATTTATTACCTCCCCCTCCCCTTTAACTTCGTTAACACGTCTTTAAGTTTTTGTGACTGTAGGAGTGATAACGCGAGCCTTACAAAATGGGACGCGATTTGCAACAGCAACAAAAAATATATTTGTATATGCCTTTGAACTTGGTGAAAGTTGACAAAACGCAACTGTCGTGTGTGCACCAGTCAGCGTCAATTAATTGCACACGAGCGGCTCTAATTGTTATGATTGTCCTGCGTAAACCCGTTGCGCAGTAGCCGTACAGTCCGGGCAGACAAAAACAGACCAGATGTGTATGGATTATTTTGTTTAAAAACGGATATAATGTCCTAAGCCGTGTTTAGTAACTTTTCTACCCGTCTGTCATTTGTCAGTTTATAAGCTATACAAATATTTGTAAATTAAACTATTTTTACTTTGTAGCCGAATCTTACTACCCGTTAGGGCTACACCCCGATGCAATAATTACATTAATGTGCCAAGGATGAGGAAGATGAAATTTCAGGAGGGGAATATTGGAAAAACATTGAGGAAAATAATATCCTCGGTACATCAGATTTGTTTTTGATCCTTGAAATCGCTGTTATCGTCAGCCAGAATATTATGAGAGTTACACCTTAGTCCGCGTGGTCACCGAAGAGGGTAAATATACCCATTAAAATTACGTTTACTTTATGTTCTATAGTTTGATTTTTGTCAATGTTAAATCAATTTGAGCAAAAATAAATTAATAAGATAACCATTTTAGACCAATTTATTCTTATTATGTCTGGATTTCTAACTCTTTATTTTAAATAGCTACCATAAACAAACACAGGAATTAAAGATTTATCTGAGGACGTATTTTAAACTTGATCATCGGCACTTTCTGTTTGATTTGGATTGGAGGAAGCCTTTTTAACAGTTACACAAAGTACTAAAACCATTTTGATTTATTTGTACATTTGGTCATGTGATCTGTAATATTGGCGTATAACCTCAATATTTATAAAATATTGTTAAGCGAACGCCTTGGTCAGCGAGAAGGTACCAATCGCTGACCAAGTCCACACACGGCTTAAAATACAATAGTCTGTGTCGTTTCCTGGAACTACCTCTCTAGTCTGTTCAAGCTTACACTCCCTTTCGCTCCTCACTTACAACCACCCATTGTCATGCCAATAAGAAAAAGGGGAAAGAAAACTAGGAAACTTATTATATCAAGATAGGAAGGAAAGTTCTCATATATCTTAAAATGTTATGTGGCTAGCTGATCAACAAAATACTGTATTTGTCTATTATTATTAGCACCGCGTCTTACTACCAGTTCGGGTTATACGCACTTACGCTAATGTGTAATGGTAGGGTGATTGTGAGATGAAATGGAGGAACTACAGTTTAACATGGAATCCGAACCACGGTGGAGGCCTGGCATTCCCCACATTCACAAGATGTCTTATCAGAGGTGGAGGAAGGATTTAGTAATCAGATAAATCTGGACCGGGACCGAGGATCGAACCCCGGCCGCCAGCACAGAAGTCTGACACCTTACCCCTAGACCGCCAGGTCACCTCTGTATTTGTTAAATCAGGGGTTCCCAAACTGGGCGTCGGGGCTGTAAGGAAAAACTAAACCTTATAATATACAATGAAATGCTACATGAAAATTCTCAATACGTAAATATTTTAAATAATGGAATAAATCGTACAAGAAAACATCTGTCTACTCTGATTGCTTCTTTTTCAGTTCTGTAATTTTATTCTAACTTTGTAGTTTTACATTTAAAAGAATACAAACTAGTAATGTAAATTACATTTTTTTAAAGCCACCAAATTGAACTTGGGCAATTTTTAAAAAAAAATGGGTACAGTGATTTCGAACGTAAATTCTGATATATCAAGGGAGGTGTGGCCTCAAAAAGTTTGGGAACTCCTGGGTAAGAGGAAGACCCCTTTTCATAAAATATAGTCTCATAGCTCCGTGAATATGATCAAGAAGGCGTTCAAAATGAAATAATGTCACATTTTCACACTTTTTTTTTCCCACTAATAAAACTCAAACTATAGGGCTGTTGGAATCTTTCGACTTTATTTTGGTGTGAAACATATCTTGAAATACAGCCTTGTAGGGTTAAATATTACGTTAAAGCCGAACGTCTAGACAGACACAATAATAATATTTTTTTCTCCTGAAATTTTCTTCATATTCTATTATTATTATTATTATTATTATTATTATTATTATTATTATTATTATTAGCACCGCGTCTTACTACCCGTTCGGGTTATACGCACTTACGCTAGTGTGTAGTGGTAGGGTGATGGTGAGATGCAATGGAGGACTTACAGTTTAACGTGGAATCCGAACCACGGTGGAGGCCTGGCATTCCCCACATTCACAAGATGTCTTGTCAGAGGTGAAGGAAGGGTTTGGTAATCAGATAAATCTATGCTGGGACCAAGGATTGGATCCCGGACCCCCAACACAGAAGTCTGACACCTTACCCCTAGACCTCCAGGTCACCTTACTAGATTCTATTAAATGGCAGTGTTCACTTGTTAACCTGCTATGAATATGTGCACTGTATCTAAAGTTCGTTCACGGTAGGAGTTTACCTGGGAAAGGACTGTTTTCCCTACCAGAAATCTATTATATAGTAGGATATTGGTAAGAAAAAAAGACCTTTCAGAGGTAAACTCCTCCCGTGAATGAAGTATACTTGTTACTTTAAGGCAGTCCTTGTTCAATCTCATGTTATATTCCACACCACCAACCTTATCCACCATAGAGGTTGATAAGTACGTATATAGTATACTAAAACAATAAACGATTTTAAATAACTCAACACCAACAAGAATTTCAATTCGTTAGATAAAACTAGAGTAAAGCGACTTTAACTTTGTTCCTAAATCCAAGAGTACAATAATCTGCATAGGTGTGCGTGTCGACTAGACGTCAGTCTCACCTAGGCTGGTCCGCCAGTTGTTTGGAAGTGGTGTTTGAGAATTCCCATCGTGTTACCTGGGGTTCTTTTTTGTTAAATGTTTATTTTCTCCCTTTCTACACGAAAACGCAGGTACTTCTAATATAATTTATAACGTACTCATTAATACCCTATTAGCTTAAATAAAATGCGTGAATCCGGGATTGTTATTGTGAAGCGGTGAAAGACAAAACCTATTATATATTTGGCTTCACCTGATAGGCTTTCTATGTAATGCCGGGATCACGATAAACTTAATGTTAACTTGAAGTTAACTTAACTTAAAGGATCTCCTTGCGTGTTTAAATGGAAGTGATTACGATTCAGTTAACTTAACGTAAGGGTGACCTGGCGGTCTAGGGGTATAAGGTGTCAGACTTCTATGCTGGCGGCCGGGGTTCAATCCTCGGTCCCGGCACAGATTTATCTGATTACCAAACCACTCCCTCCCCTCTGACAATACATCTTGTGAATGTGGGGAATGCCAGGCCTCCACCGTGGTTCGGATCCCACGTTAAACTGTAGGTCCTCCAATTTCATCTCACAGTCACCCTACCATTACACATGAGCGTAAGTGCGTACAACCCGAACGGGTATTAAGACGCAGTGCTAGTAATAATAATAACTTAACGTAAGTGATGTCCAGGGAGGTCTTTCACGTTAAGTGAACGTCAATTGAAGGGTATCACGTGATCTAGCCAGCCAATAATTATGCGAGTGACGTCAACAGGGCTATTTAGTAATTCATTTGTCGGTTTTATAACCAAGTTTCACTCTTTAGTATAGGTTCTAGTGATCAAACATTGAAATAAAATAATCAAACTAAAATAGGAAAGCTAGATTTATCAAACAAGTTTAGTAATAGATATTTATTATATCTATTGAAAACTGTCATCATTCACAGCTCATCATTTTACAAACAGCACAAAACCACAGATCATACTCGAGAATGGAGATGTTTGGCTCGAGCTGTTACGTTAAGTTACGTGAATCGTGATCACTCATCTGTTTTCTTAAGTCAAGTGAACGTTACGTTAAGTTGATCGTGATCCCGGCATAAGGGTCTACTTTGAACCCGAACGGATTGTACCCATGACCTATGCTACTTACGGCAATAACCATACATCACTCGTATCCATGTATACCATCTATATTTCCTACATGCCATAGAAGTTGCATCGGAGAGATGAACGATAGATTCTAGTTGCACAAAGTAATGGTTTATAGCCACGGCCATAGAGCGATAAATTAACAGCTTTACCACGGGACGAATTGCTTTACTCGTGGATGTAATCGTAAAATGAAGGTCTATCTGGGTCACGAACACAGCTCTCTGGATTTTGAGGACCCCCCCAGTAAGTATATTATGGTTTATTAAGCAAACAATCAAAATTACAAATTGACTTATTCATTTTTCTATTAACTCCAAAAGTTATGGGTTTCAAAACAGTTTCCTTCAAACACATTTCATATATCATCAAATAAACACTCTTTGTTTTTTTTTATTTGGGGGATTTAACGTGCACTTTGTAAACTTTTTTTTTGCACCGCGTTTTACTACACGTTCAGTCTCTACGCATTTGTACTAATTATGCTATGGTAGTGAGAATGAGTAAGGTTGGGTTTAAAGAATGTGAACTCACATTTGCGTGAAGAGAATATGGAAAACCATGAAGACGGAAAAAAACACCCACCCAAGGATTACAACCCCAAATATCCCCTTTGTTTGCTAGTTTAGTCTATCGCGAGAGCTACGACTTAGACAATGCGGCCACCGAAATGGGTCTTGTTTTACTGATGATACATTTTTTTCGACCAATCCAAGAATCGATCCCGGCACACTTAGCTCCCTAGCCAGATAAGCTACCGACTGAGGAAAGGGTTTCGGTCAACACTCGATGCTGATTCAGATTGGCGTAAGTTATTCACAAATGAGGACGGGGAGATCGAGGTTCGAATCTCGGTCGGGTGAACTGGGGGTGGTTTTTCCTAAATGGTTTTCCACGCAAATGCGGGTTCATTTCCTCTAATTCAACCTTCCCAATTCCTAATCCATTAGAGTAATTAGTACTTAAAGCGTATAACCCGAACGGGTAGTAAGACGCGGTGCTAAATAATAAAAAATATTCACATAGGTTCGATAATTAACAAGGGTCGTTTTCAATATTATCTTGACAAGGTTTATTTAAAATAAAATAAGAAAAAAAATGTACCACGCAGAAGGCTTGAAAATAGTTCTACACATAAGTAAAATACTCTTATATGTAAACACCCGCCTCGGTGGCGTAGTTGGCTAACGCGCTGGTCGTGTTGAAGCTCGACTGCTGAGGACGGGGAGATCGAGGTTCGAATCTCGAGTCGGGTGAACTGGGGGCGGTTTTCCCTAAATGGTTTTCCAATCTCCCTCCACGTAAATGCGGGTTCACTTCCTTTAATTAAACCTTCCCAGTTCCTAATCCATTAGAGTAATTATTAGCGTATAACCCGAACGGGTTGTAAGACGCGGTGCTAAATAATAATAATAACGTATGTCGGTGCCCTGGCGGTATAGGGGTAAGGTGTCGGACTTCTATACTGGCGTTCGGGGTTCAATCCTCGGTCCCGGCAAAGATTTATATGATTACCAAACCCTTCCTTCACCTCTGACAAGACATCTTGTGAATGTGGGGAATGCCAGGTCTCCACCGTGGTTCGGATTCCACGTTAAACTGTAGGTCCTTCATTTCATCTCACAATCACCCTACCATTACACATTAGCGTAAGTGCGTATAACCCGAACGGTTAGTAAGACGCGGTGCTAATAATAATAACAACGTATGCAAACAAACGAGCGAGATCAATCACATCTCATAAAAAATAATTATCTTAAAAATTGGAATAGTTAATTTCAATACCATTTTATAAACTTTTTTTTTTTACTATTGTGTTGTTGCTACACCTCAGTCCCGTGGGCCTAACGTGTCAGGATGGGCTTTGTGGGACGGACAGTTGGTGGTAAATAGTCGTGGGCTTCGTTTAGTTTGGTTTATTTTACTGTTAGAGTTGTCAAACTCAAATTAACCACACATTTATGGCCAATTCGCCACTTGTGGGTATTGGTGACAGGGTTGCCCACCTCGGCTCTAGATTGGCTAAAGCCGCGTATACATCGGTATAGTAAACTAGACCCCCCCACCCCACCGCATTATTATTTTCAACACACATATTGAATAATATTTAGCACCATGTCTTACTACCCGTTCGGGTTATACGTTTTAAATACTAATTACTCTAATTAATTAGGAATTGGGAAGGTTGAATAAAAAGAAGTGAACCCGCATTTGCGTGGGGGTGGAGTGGAAAACCATTTAGGAAAAACCACCCTCAGTTCACCAGACCGAGATTCGAACCTCGATCTCCCCGTCCTCAGCAGTCGAGCTCAACACGGCTAGCGCGTTAGCCAACTATGCCACCGATGCGGGTCACATATTTAAGAATTATCATAAACTCTACCATAAAATATGAGTGACTATCGACATTTTAATGAGGAATAAATTAAATTTTCAAAATAAAATATAGCCTATGCTACTCGCTGATAATGTAGCTTTATATTGGTGAAAGAAATTTTAAAATCGGTCCAGTAGTTTTTTTTGAGTTTAACCATTACAAACAAAAAAATCTAATCTTTCCTCTTTATAATATTAGTGTAGATGTGTTAGTTATTTGCACAAGTAGCTGGCCTGAATAGTTTACTTTCCCGGACTCAGGTCAAGTACAGTAGCCCCACGGCTTCTTTGGTGCTGACTGACAGCTTTGAAAAGTTACCAGACCAAATTATATATCCCTACGCCGAGCCATATGATCTGCAAAAACATGTGTTTAGCAGCTGTCAATGTGTTTAGCAGCTGTCACTTCTGACAGTCAAAATGTAGGTACATACCTAAATGTTGACTGTCAGAAGTCAGCTGTGAGCTGTCAATCAGCACCAAAGAAGCCATGGGGCTACTGTAGGTGTCTACACACAAAAGATGTTTTTACCTTGCTGGTACCAGATATGTCATCGTGTTTCCCGTAATTTAAAAGGCATTTTGTATTTCAAAAAATCGTCTAAAAAGGTTTGTTTGTAACTTTCGGAATGTTTTATCGAATAAATCCATAAATAGTATGATTGAGGAGGAAAAATTTTATCCTAAAAGGACGTGTCTTTGTTCGACACCTGAAAGATTTGAAACCTTGCTTAGCTTGATTTCACCTGTAGAACAATGGTTTGATACAACTTCTAGAGATACCACACCAGTTCGGATTAAGCTAAAAGTCGTGTTTAACTTCCTAGCAACTATGTAATAGCTTTAAACAAGAATAATAAAATAAATAAGCAGTACGAACAAATATATTTAACTAAAAATATAGGTGACCTGGCGGTCTATGGGTAAGGTGTCAGACTTCTGTGCTGGTGGTCCGGGGTTCAATCCCCGGTCGCGGCAAAGATTTATCTGATTACCAAACCCTTCCTTCACCTCTGACAAGACATCTTGTGAATGTGGGGAGTGCCAGGCCTCCACCGTGGTTCGGATTCCACGTATAACTGTAGGTCCTTCATTTTCATTTCACAATCACCCTACCATTACACATTAGCGTAAGTGCGTATAACCCGAACGGGTAGTAAGACAAGGTGATAATAATAATAATAATAATAATAATAATAATAATAATAATAATAATAATAATAATAATAGCTAAATATATATTCGTACAAAATGACACGTGCACTGTCCGAATAGCCAGACTATACAAACAAGTGTTTACATTTGTCTAGTTCAGAGGGTAGCTGAGGGGAGAGTGAGAAATGCAGGGGGAGGGGGGAGGGGGAAGGACAGTGGTAAGTTGATAGTTTGGAAAACTATTCTTTTCCTGTCATTATTATTATTAGCACCGCGACTTACTACCCGTTCGGGTTGTACGCACTTACGCTAATGTGTAATGGTAGGGTGATTGTGAGATGAAATGGAGGACCTACAGTTTAACGTGGGATCCGAACCACGGTGGAGGCCTGGCATTCCCCACATTCACAAGATGTCTTGTCAGAGGTGAAGGAAGGGTTTGGTAATCAGATAAATCTGTGCCGGGACCGAGGATTGAACCCCGGCTGCCAGCACAGAAGTCTGACACCTTACCCCTAGACCGCCAGGTCACCTTACCCCTAGACCGCCAGGTCACCCTCCTGTCCTTATTGTTGATACAAGTACTTTCTTATAAGGTTTACACCGGGTTAGTAGCTAGTTACCTTGAAAATTAGGGGTACAAGAAACTAACCCCTTTAATATACCAATGTAAACTCTGCTTAAGGCTGCAAACTCCGACAATATCTTACTACCCACCCAGGTTATACATACTTTAATAACACTGATACCCACTCGAGTGGTCAAGGCTTCACTTTCCCAATTTACTGGACCGGGGAAATCAGAGTTCTAATCCCGGTTGGGTTTACTGAGAGGGAATTTTTTACTTAATTGCTTTTTGATCTTCCTCCAAACAAATGTGTATACACTTCCTTTAAAATTCAACCTTTCTCATCCATAATATATTATAATAGTTTGTGCATGTACCTGAACGGGTAGCTAATCGCGGTGGAAGTAAAACAACTCAAGAGTATTATTATTATTATTATCATTATCACCGCGTCTTACTACCCATTTGGATTACACGCATCTACGCTAATGTGTAATGGTAGGGTGATTGTGAGATGAAATGGAGGACCTACAGTTTAACATGGAATCCGAACCACGGTGGAGGCCTGGCATTCCCTACATTCACAAGATGTCTTGTCAGAGGTGAAGGAAGGGTTTGGTAATCAGATAAATCTTTGCCGGGACCGAGGATTGAACCCCGGCCGCCAGCACAGAAGTCTGACACCTTACCCTTAGACCGCCAGCTCGCCGACTCAAGAGTATTAGATCCGTTCGTTATAAAACCTGGCCAATTTATCAGATGGTTTTGTTTCTGGAAACGTAATTGTAGGATCTAGTATTTCTTTATATTGGATCCAAAACAGTTACTTGGCAAATAACTCAATTAAATATCGTCTTTAACAGGTGATTAACTTTGTTGGGTTATTGGCTTTTAGTCCTAACAAGGCTCTCGAAGTGACCAATAGACAACGTGATCCAAACAGTAGAGCCTTGTTTAGTTCTTCGGAAACACGAACAGAACTAATCAGAGGTCTTCAAGATGATACTACCATCTTGCACGGACTCTTTCTCAGTAGACCACAGTTCGAACTCCACTTGGTGTTTAAACATAAGCATAACAACCTCAATGAAATAGCATTCATATCTATGAGCGCGCGGAACAGACGACAAGTTCCTCTGGTGTTCTGAGAGCGGGTTTTAACAAAGTAAGGGTACAAGGGAAATAAAAGAGGATGTCACATTACACGTATTTTCCAGGATAAAAACTTTTATATATCAAGCCCTATAAGGACCCTAGCGGAAAATACTTTTTATTAAAATAAATTGAAGTATTCCTCTTTTAATCATAATCTAAAGTGCTGTAGAGAGGTCTCATGATTGTATAACAGATAGCAGCACTGTCTCAATTTGAGGTAAAAATTTGACTTTCTCTCATTTCCCTTCAAATGGTTTCCTATCTACTTGCATGCAAATGAATGTACATTTTATATAAATATATCTACCTCATCCCAGTATTGTAAATAAGTTGATAGCCAGGACGGTTAGAAGAACTTGGTGGGAAAAATTGAATTTCCATTGTTATGACTGGTAGAGAATTGAGAGGTAGAATCTAACTGAGCAGGGTGAAGAGGGTGAATTATAATTGAATGAACCATAACTCGATTAAAGAATATATGATAAAGCGGACGATAAAATTAAACATCTTCGATTCAGGCTTTTTTTTTTCTTTTGAACTTAAATTTAGGAGAATTCTTTCCGTATCTTTTCCGCCCTTGAGAATCAAAATCCGACCTCTGTAAATAAATATTAGAACCTTAGAAAACTGTTCGGGAAAAAGACGAATTCGACACTTTCTTCAAAAAGTGACATAAAAAAAACACACACGACTGAATTCGATAAAGAAGAAAATTGGGAAAATAAAAAAAAGAGAAGAATCGATGTAGGACAAGGGTAATCCGCATAAAAAGATTTATGGGGACAGTTCAGAGCAAGTCAGAGCGGGAATGGAAAAAAAGAGATAAAAATATTGCATACCGGATACTGTCCAGATATTAGAGAAATAAAAATAATCTTATCAAAGTTTGAAATACAAGCTTCCTGTCATAAAGTTCACCGTTTACACAACATTTTCAAATCTTTTTTTGTTCAAGCCTAGGCTCGCATGAAAATGTACTACAAAGTAATCAGGTTTCTCATTTGGATTAAGATTTTGTTTTAATATTTCGACGTAACCACGTGGCCTACTTGGGTGAATTCAAAGCTATTTTGCGAAATGGTTTATATCTTAACTCTAAAGAACCACCACACTCAGACGCTTATATATCAATTATTATTATTATTAGCACCGCGTCTTACTACCCGTTCGGGTTATACGCACTTACGCTAATGTGTAATGGTAGGGTGATTGTGAGATGAAAAGGAGGACCTACAGTTTAACGTGGGATCCGAACCACGGTGGAGGCCTGGCATTCTCCACATTCACAAGATGTCTTGTCAGAGGTGAAGGAAGGGTTTGGTAATCAGATAAATCTGTGCCGGGACCGAGGATTGAACCCCAGCCGCCAGCACATAAGTTNTCTTGTCAGAGGTGAAGGAAGGGTTTGGTAATCAGATAAATCTGTGCCGGGACCGAGGATTGAACCCCAGCCGCCAGCACATAAGTTTGACATGTTACCCCTAGACCGCTAGGTCACCCTGTATATATCAAATAAAAAGGGAGGGAACAAAAGGAACAGTTCATCCTGAAAGGCCTCTTGTTTATCTACTGATAACAATTACGCTCTTCAGCTGACGGGTATACGCACCCACTCTTATAATTTATTCAAGACAGGATTGACTTGCATTTTAAAGTATATATTTTCCTTGTTTCCTATTTTAGATAGACAAATATGTCTATAGACTTTTTAAATCCACATCTTGGCAAGAAGATTCCTAAATTAAATTTTCATGAATAGATCAAATAGTCTAGAGTATAAAAAACCGACTACTTCAAAATAAAACATTAAAAATGTTGTGACTATATAAGACTATTTTTAGAATAATTTAATAATTTATTATCATTGTTTCCATGTGGTATCTTTAAAATTCACCGTATAAAACGTAAATTAATTTTCACGGGAGGTCCTATTTCGACTCTTCGTGACGTCAGTTAGGTAGACTTTACCCCGTTGGCTACCCACGCCCATATATATATATATATATATTATTTAGCACCTCGTCTTACTACCCGTTCGGGTTGTACGCTTAAGTACTAATTACACTTATGGATTAGGAATGGGTAAGGTTGAAATTTAACAGACGGGAACCCGAATTTGCACGGAGGGAGAGTGGGAAACCATTTTGGAAAAACCACCAGACCGAGATTCGAACCTTGATCTCCACGTCCTTGGTGGTTTAACTTAACACGACTGGTGCGTTAGCTAACCACGCCACCGAGGCTGGTCAAAAATATATAGATGAATAGTTTGTCGCAGGTGTTAAAATACTCGCTTATTGATTACCCATAAAAATATAAATAAATACAGGAATAATTCTTAATTGATACATTTAATTAGTCTATAGGTGACCTGGCGGTCTAGGGGTAAGGTGTCAGTCCTCTATGCTGGCGGCCGGGGTTCAATCTTCGGTCCCAGCACAGATTTATCTCATTACCAAACCCTTCCTTCACCTCTGACAAGACATCTTGTGAATGTGAGGAATGCCAGGTCTCCCCCGTGGTTCGGATTCCACGTT
>CABFVX010007490.1:0-30543 GCA_902151425.1 Timema shepardi
AATCTAAATTAAATTACATCCATAGTAAGTTTTAAATGAGAAATATACTTGCATATACATTTTAAATATGCCCAAGGTCTAAGGTGTTAATTTCACAATAGATTATACTGTCGATGGTGGGGTGATCAAGGTTTAAATCCCGATAGGATGCACTGAGGGTGGGTATTTCCTAAATGGTTCCTGTCCCCTCCCCCCATGCAAATGGGAATACACTTCTCTAAATTCAACCTGCCTCATGCTTGCCCCTTTTGAGTAATTAGTACATATGCTTACAACCAGAACAGTTAGGAAGAAGCAGGGATTTAAAAAAATATGTACCCTCTCTGATGTCTTCATGAACTACCGTGAGAGTGCATATCCCAGGTTTAATACCACTGATTTAGAGCCCTTGAGTAATTCTATCAAAATGGTGTAATTTTAGCCTATTAATTCTTACTTTTTGCGGATTTGGCTGTGGGTCTGTTTTAGGATCAAGTTATTTCCTAAGTAAAGTGTGTTTCTTAGTTTTACTACCCATTTGGGCTAACTGCATATACACTTGCCGCTTAAGTTTTAGGGTGTAAGGAAGGTAGAATTTAGGGGAAGTGTACCCTCATTGGCGTAGAGTTAGAGTAAATAACTGGGGGAAAAAACCTCATTGCTTCATATCAGGACTTATTCCTTTATGATAAAATTTGAAGATTGCATTAATATAATTATTACTCTTTTTTAATTCAACTCTTTCTTGTTCTTCAAAAATGGGAATTTTATCTTTGGGGGGTTATTTTAAATGTATGTCTTATATTTTGAAATCTAGAATAACAAAATAAAGTATCTTGGCTAAGCAAAGCAGGGAAACCGGCTTTACATCCACATATTTATTTTTTAATAATTAGTTCAGCTTTTCAGAATTTCTTGATTTTGTTGTTATAAAATTACATATTCGATTTAGTACAAGTTTAAAATATGTTATTGAAGCAATTTTTTTTTTAATGAAGAGAACAATGTTAATCAAAATAAACACTCTTAGTACCTTATTTCCTTATTGTATAAACACAGTGCGGAAACAATGTCAAATAATGTAGGCAATAGGAAATAAATCTTAATTTGGAAGGATAGTTGGGTTAAAGCTAAATAATACCAAAGATTTTTTCTTCATACTTGATTTCTTATATCTTTAGCAGTTAAACAATTTTTTATTCTATCTAATATTTATTCTCCAACTTTTTCAAATATAGCGCCAATTTTACTCTGTGTTTTTATTAATATGATTCCAGACTATTTCCAAAAAATTAAAATTTATGTGTATCAAATAGTGATTAGAGTACAAATAAAATATGAAAAATTGTAGAAAGAAGTTTATTTTATCAATCAAGTCCTTACCCAGCAACAATCCTTTTAGTGGCTGCATTTCTTTCATATCAGATACATAATTTACAATGTTTCAACATTTTTTATATATTTCTAAGCAATTGGGCAATTATTACTTTTTATTTCCCAATTGCATACTAATAATTTATATATTTCATTGAACTAAGAACTAATTTAAATTTATGAAATAATAATCAAATATTTTATTATTTTTACTATAGTATTCAAGAGTATGGAGGATGCTATTACAAAAAATAGACATGCTGATGTTCTTGTGAACTTTGCATCTTTACGCTCAGCATATGAAAGTACCATTGAAGCTATGAAATACCCACAGGTAATATTTTAACTGTTTTATTGCCAATTTAATTTAATTAGTATTTACTCACCACTATCAAAATAATATGATTGACATGAATAAGATAAAATAAAAATAAATTTAATAAAATTGTGTTAGATTTATACTATAAATTTGAACAACTTTTATTTAGCAGCAGTCAGTGACCTGGCAGCCTAGGGGTAAGGTGTCGGACTTCTTTGCTGGCGGCCGGGGTTCTATCCTCGGTCGCGGCAAAGATTTACCTGATTACCAAACCCTTCCTTCACCTCTGACAAGACATCTTGTGAATGTGGGGAATGCCAAGCCTCCACCGAAGTTCGGATTCCACGTTAAACTGTAGGTCCTTCATTTCATCTCACAATCACCCTACCATTACACATTAGCGCAAGTGCGTATAACTCGAACGGGTAGTAAGACGCGGTGCTAATAATAATAATATAATGCCCCATTCAATAGTCTATACTGATTATTTTATTACTAGCAAAATGTGTTATTTTTAAACAATAAAAATAATTTTTAAAAGTATAACTAATGTTAGTAAATATAATGATTTAAAATAAAATCAAACCCTTGTTACTTTTTTTTAGATCCGTACAATTGCTATAATTGCTGAAGGTATCCCTGAAAATATGACTAGGAAACTCATTCTCATGGCTGAGGAGAAAAGGGTTACAATCATTGGACCTGCAACAGTTGGTGGTATTAAACCTGGGTGCTTCAAAATCGGGAACACTGGAGGAATGATGGACAACATTTTACATTCAAAGCTTTACCGCCCCGGCAGGTAATGTTTTAACTATGTTTAAAATTTGAAAATGATAATTTCTATAAAAATATGGCTAATTTTTGTATACGTCCCAAAATATGCAGTAATACTTGCACCAACCCTAAGATTAAAATGCTACTACCAAATAATGAAATGTTTTTCAAGTACATGCACTGCTAAAAATCTATTTCTCAGTCATGAATGTTGCAGTATTGTATTATACCAAAGTATAAAAATAAATAAATATCTTTTGTAAACATTACTACCAACCATGGGAGTGACATTTCTTGATGCTACAAAAATTTTAGAATAATATATTAATATTCTTATTGTACCTTTAAATAAACTTTATTTTATGGTATATTTTGGCTGAATACAGTTATCAATACATTTATTCAACACGCTTAATCAATGTAAGACCTTTTTTAAGTGTATTTGAGAATTTAAATTCTCTTTTCATACATTTACAACACTGGTTAACCAACAAACTTAATTTGTTCCACTATACCATTTGGTATGTTGGTGTCTCCCACCTCCTGTTCAAGTATCACAAATTGTTCAACTAAAAGGTGCTCCAAATTCAAGCCCAAAACTGAAAAGATTTACTATTGTCTTAGTCTAATTGGTTCATTTTATGCCTGTTTATTCTTTGGTTAAAGTTAGACTTACATGAACCTTTGACAGTTTTTACTTTTATTTTTCAGTGTTGCTTATGTCTCGAGATCTGGTGGAATGTCAAATGAATTGAACAATATTATTTCAAAGTCAACAAATGGTGTTCTTGAAGGCGTTGCAATCGGGGGTGATAGGTATCCAGGCACTACTTTCATGGATCACTTATTAAGATACCAAGCAGATCCTGAAGTAAGTATTAGGTATTTTTTGAGCAACTACATTGATGCCTAGTTCCGTTTGTTAATATTTTTTAAATTCTTATTAAAATATTTCATATATTTGTGTTTATGGCTACTTATATTCCATTTAGGGCGCTTCTAAGAATTTTTTGGGTATATTAGACCTTTTTTTTATACTCTTAGCTGGACAGAATTTTTAGCACATAATTATTGTAATGCTTACGAAATATTAAAACATCCATCACTTGAGTCCTGAGGAAATGTTAGTCTTACTACCTATTTTATTTGTCACGCACATTTCACAACACAAAATCAAACATTCTTTACAAAATACAGAAGGGCTAAAAGCACAAACCCTAGCACTAGAGGTTTATTACAATAAAATCAGTTACAAACTATAGAATTTAATTGCTCATGCTTTAGAATCATGATTATATTTTAATAACTAGTACAAATTGGGATCTAAGCTATCTTCTTTGGTCAAATAAAGCCAGAAAAATAAAAGCCAGTTTTCTTGGGTCACTGAACCACCATGCAATTCCTTTCATATGAGGGAATTTCGTCGTCTTTCCAAAACGCAATGGATTTCATATTTTCCTCAAACTTCATCCTTTGAGATAATTTATAAATATATTAGTTATCATCATCCATGGCTAGTTTATTCATTTAGTATTTACAAGCTTAAGCTACTTAATAATAAATATAATTTGTTTGGAAATGTGTGCTTTTAATCGTGAAAGCTCTAATAATTACATGTAACAGTAGTCTCTATTGCATCTGTACTGCACTCTCCTTTTCCTTTGTCCATATGTTGATTCTAGTACTATCCCAACTGATTGATAGTTGAAGCATAATCTCATTGAAAACACACCAACGATCATGTTTTGAAATATGGGCTAGACTGTTCTTAAATGAGATTGTTTACCAATCTCAACTATAGTAGTTTATCCAATAGTCTTGTTTTATACCATGACTCCAAAGCTGTTAATATCATAAAGGGTTTTTACCCGTCAAAAAATAAATCAATTTGTCCAGTGAAAAACAAAATCAAGTCTTTAAATTTTTTTTTAAACATATATTAATGGAAGTGATTCTTATTACCTCTCTTTAATGTGTTGACTAGTGGAATGGCATTAGCATTACTACAGGCTTAATTTACTAATGTGAAGTGTTGCCTCTTCGAATAGCTTAAAATATCCAGATCACTTTTGATTGCCCAGTCATACAAAAAAATCACACCCATACACCTTTAATTCAGGGGAAAACCTTTGGTTTGTCAGGGTTGTGTGGCCTTGTGCGAAGAATAATTTTATGTCGCCGTTTCTAAACTTTTTTTAAGGAACTGACCTTATGTTGTTCGTGAACTAGTTAGGATTTTGTAACAATTTTTGATACTTATTTATATATATAGACCTGGATCAGGATATTATTGTGTTCTGATAGAGAAGTTTTCCAAACTATTTTGGGGAACAATTTTGTTACCTTATATTGAATATATCAACACAGTTTCCATTATTAAATGTCACTCGCAGATTTAGCTTGGCACTATCCTTATTGACTGATTGAAGGGTCAGGGCTTAAACCCCTTTCAGGGGCACTATGGAAAGATAAAAATTTAAGTGTTAATTTTTTTTTTCCATACATTTAAAACAAATCTTTGTGCAAATAGTTATATGTATATATGTATTAAATATGTTGTTAGAGAAGGGGTATTGGTGTATTGTAAATACTTTTAACATAGTCATACAAGAATTTTCTTTTAGGTTAAAATGATTGTTCTTCTTGGTGAAGTGGGTGGTGTTGAAGAATATGAAGTCTGTGAAGCTCTACAAAATAATATTCTTACAAAGCCTTTGGTAGCTTGGTGTATTGGAACTTGTGCAGGTATATACATATTATTTTAGTAGGGCTCTGAATACTAGGATTTCGAGCTGAGCTCTCATAATTTAAGCTCGAGATCGAGGGTGAAAGTTTTGTAGACTCATCACTTTTGAGCTTCCACTTGTACGTAATAATCAATTTTTAAAACCAATGAATAAATATAGGTTGTTTAATTTAAATGATATTGGCATTTCCACTTATAGATCATTCGGTTACTTAACAAATTGTTAGAATTGAAGTCAATTTTCACATTAATAACATAATAGAGTTTTAAAACTACTTTCGACCGGTAAACTTATCCAATATTGTTGTCCATTTTGAATTAGCATTGATTGAAGTTGTGTACTTGTATTTCCATGACAAAGCAATAAAAATAAAAATTGCTAAATAGATTACTAAATAATTGAATAATAATTATTTTTACTGTATTTACCTGGTCCCTTTATGAAATAAAATTTAACTTCGAGAATATCTTATATTGAATGTTCTCAAACTTCAGACATTTAAAACTTGTATTTATTAATATGTTTAGATTCATAACTAGCATTACCTTAGTTACTATTTAGTTATAGAGTTATGTTGGTTATCTTGTCTGAAATCACTGTTGGTCATAATTATTGCAATACATATTTTACCAGACTTAACACATAAGAAAAAGCAGGTAATATCTTTTTTGTTTATTAGAAATATTACTTCAATTGTCTTATTTTTAATTATATAGTATAAATATCAGTTTTTATAAGCAACAAAGTATTAGAAATTGAGTTGAAATAAATTTCTCAATAATAAAATTTCTCCCGAGAGCCCATACAACGCGCATTTGCAACTGCCATAGAGGAATGTTATTGGGACAGAAGACATAATACATGATTACACTAAGGAATAACAAACAAAATATGAAACACTTCAAATTTCTAATTGTGTTAAAATCTTATATTTTTAGTAGGGTAAATTAAGTTACGAAAGCTACTTTGGGGAAATATTAGGCTTATTAAAACGTCAATTTTATTAACCTTTTTTTTAATATGACAAGAAACACAGTACAATAATGTAAAATAAATTATAGTGAAGGAAGCCAAACTTGAAGGATAGTTTAGTTAGGTGTAGAACGAAACAAACACACTTCTCTCTTCAATTTTCCTCACACTTTTCACAGTTGCACATTGTTGGAAATTTTCTAAAATATTTGCTTTTCATATGGAAAAGGAATATTTCCAAAAAATTAAAACAACTGGAGTTTTGAAGAATTGGGAAATGTAAGAGTTTCAGAAGAACTGAAGAGAGGTGTGTGTTTGTTCCTATCTAGGCCTAACTTAACTATCCTTTCAGGTTGCCTTCCTTTACTTTCACTTACTTTACATTATTGTACAGTGTTTCTACACTCTTATTATATATTTCCAAGCCATTAGGCAATTATTACTTCTATTAACTATTATTATTATTGTTAGTGCAATTTTAATGTCCTTTAAGACATGAGTGTCGAAACTATTTTAATTACTTTTTATATATTATATTTTAGTAGTGAGTGTGTTCTTATTTTTAAATGTGCTATTTATAACTTAAAACCCGATAGGCTTATTTCCGTTTACAAACTTTTTTTCCTTCAAAATTATCTCCTTTTTATAAAAATAAGTGATATTCCTATTTTAAGAACATGTTTTGTTTTAATGTGTTTTTAAAATCTCAAACTTTAAGGATGTAATATTTGCATTTTATGTTTGTTTTGACTGATTACATTTTAAATTTGGGCCTACTATTTTACTTTTAATATAAACAAATATACACTTTTTAACATTTTAAAATTATGAATATACTCAACTAGAACTCTAGAGCTTTAAGAAATACTCCGCTCGAGTTCGACTCGCATGAAAATCCCAAGCTTGCAGAACCCTATATTTTAGCTATGTCGATTGTAGTGTAATTTTTTTGCACCTCATGGTTATTAATGTTTTTTCACAATAAGGTATTGGTTTTTAAACTATATAGTTACAGTTATATTTAAATTTTTTTGGGCGGGGGATTGGGTGGTGACGATCAATTTTCTTTAAGAGGCAACCATTACCTCCTTGTCCATTGGCAGCAGTGTAAAGTGTGAACTGTGTTCTTCTTTTCATTGTAAAGGCCATATTGTGTTTGTCTCGCTTTTATATGTTTCTATTCACCTTTCCTATACCTTCTTCCAATTATAATATAGTTATATTTAAAAAAAATTGTGTTGTACTATTTCAAATTGACTTATATTGCTTGGTGAACAGTCTATTTACTAAGCAATTAATTTGTTCCTTGCAGCAATGTTTACTTCAGAAGTTCAATTTGGTCATGCTGGGTCATGTGCCAATTCGGACAGAGAAACTGCAATAGCTAAGAATAAAGCTTTAAAGGAAGCGGGTGCTCATGTTCCACAGTCATTTGACACACTGGGTGATCTCATTCAAGAAGTCTATGAATATTTAGTTCAAAATGATGATATTGTGCCTGCTCCTGAAGTTCCACCCCCGACAGTACCTATGGACTATTCATGGGCCAGGGTAATTTAAAATATTTACTTGTTTAATTTTTACCAAATAGATTTAATTTCTTCAAACCTACTGTAGTGCTTACATATTGTTTGTTTATGTGCAGAATAGATGTAATACAAACTTAAAGTAATTCTAATAGTAGTAGAATGCATTTTTTAATTTTTTTTAGTGATTGATAATTTTTAGTTCAAGCAATCCATTTTTATCAAAGTCTATGTAACATACTAGGCATTATCAAATCTGTTAGGTAGGAGTAGTTAGTCTTCATATTTCAAACTCGCCAATAAAACTAAACAGGGCCATTTTATAAATCCTAGATTTGTATTTTTCTCTCTCTCAAACTAAAAAGATGTACACTTAATTTATTCTGAAGGAGTGCAGTCTTATTTTAACAGATTGCACTATGGCCCTATGAACTAAGTTACACCATAGTTGTACCAAGCAAGCTAAGCTTGCTACCTTTCAGGTTAAACTGGTAAACTGATGGTACACAATATGTTAACTGTAATTGCTAAAATAATGGCATGTATGTAATTAGATTTAGAGACAAGTGAAATAACCATCACACTTCTTGGTAATATAAGAGTAAACATTCTTGAGACCTTAAGAAAATGACGGAGTTGATTGAAGGTCTCTAACTATGTAATAATATTGATAAGTTCACAGGAATTAACATATTTAATAGGGGTGGGTGGGATATCGATAGGTTGGAAATTCATCCATTCTCGTAATTTGAGGGGATTGGCTATGCTGTTTATCAACAGTTATTTGTTAGTTTCAGCAAGTGAGAGAGCTTCAAAGATACATTTTTAAGGGTTTCATTTATATATTAACAACCCATTGAATATACTTATAAAAAACTTTGCTTAAAAAATTATTTCTGGGCAAATTGACTGAATTAACACACACTTATTGTTTTACATTCAAGGAACTCGGTCTTATCAGGAAGCCAGCATCCTTCATGACAAGTATTTGTGATGAAAGAGGTCAGGAGGTGAACTATGCTGGCATGCCCATCAGTGATGTAAGTTGTGATGCTTTTGCAATAAACATTAACGATTAGTATTTCCTAAGCATCTATAATATAAGAAACATTTTTATTAATAATCAAGTCAACTTTAAATAAATGAAATAGATCTAATTTGATGTACACAATTTTACTATTTATATGCATTTTATTCCAGAAATTTACACTTTGCTATTTAATTTGATTGATTTGATCTTTATCAGCACTCATCCACCCAGCACCATGAAGTCAAGATTTTTGTATTGAGTAGAGTAACTTATATAATTATATGTCCTTATTGTCCTCTTATATTTACTTACTTATGAATACATAATAATAAAACTTTGGCTTCAATCCTTGATTTGGTCTTAGACCAGGGATGTGCAAACTTATTTACAGGAGGGGTGAGTGGAAAAATAAATAAAAAATTGACAGGCCAAAGACTTGTTCATTAATTTTTATTCAAAACTTACTTATACATTGATAATGCAAAACAATCATAAATACCTAAGTTATGTCTTAATATTTATATAATGGTGCTCGAGGTGAGTGAAACTCTTAATGAACGTCCAGTATTTTTTCATAATACGGGTTAAACTGTGAAGAGGATAGATAGATAAGATAGATAAGCTCGATAAGATCATTTTTCCAAAGTTTTAGTTGGTTGAAAGTAGGTTGAAAGAAATACAAAGTTGAACTGCGATTTTACTAACCATTCAGATTCAAAAATATTGGTATTTTATACAAAGCTTTCACTATTTGATTTGAAAATATTTGCGAAAAAAACCAACCATTCACACACCCCTACCTATATCGTAATTCCATGTCTATATTTTGATTACTAAACATAACATTTAGGTAAGAAAGAAAATCTATCGGTATGTAAAATATTGATTCAAGGTTGATACACATCTGGAAAACTCAGAAAATAAAAAGAAGGGGATTTGTTATTGGAGGTAGATTTTAATGTTACTGAATATTATAAATTTTTTCAGTGATTTTTTTAAACATGAACTAGAAGAGCCTACTCGGTGTAAGCTATTAATTGTATCTCCAGTTCTAGTGATTTTGTGGATATCACTCACATATATATATTTTTTTAAACTCTTGTGTTCAGAAACTATATATATCTTTTTATACTTGCAAAATATTTTTAAAAATATAAAACGTGTATCCCCTAAACTTAGATGATGTTTCAGTCAGTGTCTTTAAATATTCTTTATTCCTTTTCAGAATATAGTCAATATACCATAGTAGCTAGTTAAAATATGATTAAATGTACTATACAATAATTCATTTTTGTTAAACATAATTTAAGTCATCTCTTAACTCTTAATTTAAGAATATTTGATTGATTTTTTATAATGTATTATGCATTGTTTACCTGGTACGCAACTAAAACACTATGGTTTTGCCTGAATTTTTGACGAATTTAATGTTCTTCCTCTACTGGGGATGTACTTAAAATTATAGTCAATAAATAACTTGAATTAAATTTGTGACTCAATATTATACTTAGAATAGAAACACCTTAATAAACCCAGATGCTTACTGTAATAACCCCAAAATATTTTCTCATACTTTTATAGTTTTCAGCTATTGGCCCTTTTAATTTAAAGAATTACTGAGTTAATTATGTATTTCAGATTCTGAAAAATGATCTTGGTATTGGAGGTGTAATCTCTCTTCTATGGTTCCAACGTTGCTTACCTCCTTATGTTTGCAAGTTCTTTGAGATGTGCTTAATGGTGACAGCGGACCATGGACCTGCAGTATCAGGTGCACATAACACCATTGTATGTGCTCGTGCTGGCAAAGATTTGGTGTCATCAGTGGTTTCCGGCCTTCTTACAATAGTAAGTTCAAGTCTTTAACAACAACGGCTACAATTTTAGCCTTATTTTATTATTGTTTATTAGTCCCATTTTCTTTTAAACTATACATTTGATGGACTTTCTTTATTTTCTAGATATATATGTTGGTTTTTATTCCAAACAAAAACCAAAGCTGTTGGTGCTTCATCATCAATATCAAATAAACAGTTACTCTAGCTTAGCGGCTGTAATGGAGACCATATGCACTTAAGGATATTAAAAACGTTATTGTTTTCTGTTTTGCATGTCAAATTTGAAAACCACAATATGAAACATTTTAATGACATGTCTTAATTCCTAACATTATATTTAATAAGTTTGGAATATACAGTATATCATACATATGCTGTTAAGAACTTTAAGATTTATGAATTATATCCTTAAATTTTTAAATATTCTTTTTTAGAGGGTAAAATAAATTAAAAATAAACTTAAAACCTAAACTTGCTGCCTATCTTATGTGAGTAGTTATTTTAATGATAATGGAAATTGATAAAACTAAAGAAAAAGGAAAAATAAACTACTAAGAATAAATTTGATGATGAAAGCCCACCTAGGGAAAGAGGAAAAATGTGGGAAGAATCTGATGCACAAAGGTGACTTCTTCTTCCTTTCTTCTGTCTTCTATAGTAGAAGTAGTCACACACACATTTTAACACAAATAAAATAATATTTCGGCATTGTTGCCTTTATCAAACACAAAGAAGAAGAGAGTACAAAATAACACACACAATGGATTACTCCATTTTGAATTTTAAAAAGAAACTGTTAAGAAACACATTATGCCAACTGTTTTTGGGAGTAAAGATAAATTCCTTGGCTTTGGTCAATATTTATAGAAAACTGATGATGATAATAATAAAAATAATAATAGATGAGAAAATAATGATAATAAAAGTGATATTTAAAAAAATAATACTGTTAATTTGAAAAATAATAATATTGTGTAGCTATATTCTGTTGAGGCCTGGTGGTAATCTTGATTTAGTAATCCATTGGTGGGCCAGTTCCCACTGTCTAAGTTGGGAACTGTTGCACTGTTCGGGAAATGCTCTTAATATTTTGGTGGTGTAGCAGTTTTGAAAGTCCTGGTTGTGGGTACCGGCATGGATGGGTACAGGCTTGTCCGGATCTTTTGTGGTTTGTGTCAAAATGATGATTGTTCATTCGCTGTCTGAGAGAACCTGTAGTGAGGCCTATATATTATGCATCACATGATTTGCACTGTAGTTGATATATCAAGTTATCGGTTTTGCAATTGTAATAACCAGGGATCTTGTATTCCAATTTGGTTACTTTGTTGTTGAAGGATGTAGCTGGTAGGTGGATTCCACATGTGCTGCAACGGGTGCTACCGCAGGGTTATGAACCTTTGGTAGTCTGTTTTTCTTCTTGGATTCTCTTGGGGTCAGGAAGTTTGGGATGGACTAGAATATTGTGGAGATTGGGTGGCCGTTTGAAAGTGACTCTTGGGGGTGAACGAAGAAGGTTTTGGGTCTGGGTATAGCTTGTTAGGAATTTGTAGCCACTTTTAAGGATGGTGTTGATACTTTGTAGACCAGGATGGTATTGGGTTGTGAGAGGGATGTCCTCAACTGTTTTTGGAGGGTCGTAGTCATCCCTGGAGAGTGCTCTGGAGATTTGATTTTCTATTAGAGGCTTGGGGTAACCTCTACTTTGGAAATCTGTGGAGAGTTGTTTACAATATTCAGTTAAATCGTCAGGTTCTGAACATATCCGTTCAGCTTGTTTGGCAAGGCTGAATGGTAGAGACCTTTTTGTGTATGAAGGATGGCTGCTATGGTAGTGGAGGTATTGTTGGTGATTGGTGGGTTTTATATGTACAGTGGTACGAATTTGGTTGTTTTCAAGGAACAGATTCACATCAAGGAAGTTAAGACTATGATGTGATTTATTGTGGGTGAAGTTTAAGGGGCTGCAATTGTTGAGATTATCTAGAAAGATGTCTCCAAGGATTCTTTGGAGTGAGGCCAGATCATGAAAATGTCGTCGGTGTAGCGAAGCCATAGACAGGGTTTGATGGGCTGAGAATGTAGAAAGCGTTCTTCTAGTAGTCCCATGTAGAGATTTGCATATGAAGGAGCCATGCATGTACCCATAGCTGTGCCCTTTATCTGTAGGTAGTGTTTGTCTAGAAAATAAAAGTTGTTAAATTGAAGGATCATCCTAGCCAGCTCCACCAGAAAAGAAGTGGTAGGTTTGGACCCAGGAGGTCTGTGCTCTAAGACATGCTCCATTGCTGACATTCCATGCACATGAGGGATGTTAGTGTAGAGTGCTGTGACATCAATAGGGACCAAAAAACAGTTCGATGGAAGATTTTTGATTTTGTGAGTTTTGTCTAAGAAGTGTTTTGTATCCTGTAAGAATGAGGAAGTTGTTTTACAAAGGGCTGTAGGTGTGAATCAACCAGAGATGAAATTCTCTCAGTTGGAGAGCCGCAACCAGATACAATCGGACGGCGAGGTGGAGGTCTTATTTCTTTGTGGATTTTAGGGAGGAGATACAGTGTGGGAGTTTGAGGTTTTTGTGGAAAGAGAAGTTGAATTGTGTTGGTGGTGAGATTCTGCCGGGGACCTTCACGTTGTAGGAACTCTTTAATCTGCACGTTGTGATCTTCAGCTGGGTCTTCTGTAGATGGAGTGGTCGGATAGCTGACTTTGTGCCTCCGTGATGTAGTCAATACGGTTCAAGATGGCTGTGGTGGAGCCCTTGTCAGCTGGTAGGATGATGATATCAATGTTGTTTTTTAGTGCTTTGATAGCTCTTTGTTCGTTGCTGTTGAGGTTCCGTTTCAAAGGTAGTGTCTTCGGGAAGAGTGGATCGGCAATATTGGAAAGGAGGTAAGTGATGAACTGTTCCAGAGGGTGTTCTGAGGGTAGTGGCGGGGGGGTCCCAGTCTGAAGGTGGCTTGAACTTGAAGAGGGATGGATCTATGCCTTTGTCTGGGCTGGTGGTGTAGGATTTGTTCTGGAAGAAATGTTTCAATCTTAGAGTGCGAGCATAGGAAAGGACATCCTAAACTAGGGCAAAGTGATCAAATTGGGAGTGAGGTGAAAAGGAGAGGCCCTCAGACAGAACATTCATTTCGTGTTTTAATAGATTGTATTTTGATAAGTTCAGGATGGAACTGCTGACTGGACCATTGGTGGATGTAGTACCAGTTATGTTATTATTGACGGGCTTATTAGCGGGCATTATCTCTGAGGGATTTTGCTCTGATAGGTTCAGAATGGAACTGTTGTCTGGACCAATGGTGGATATAGTGTTGATTTTGTTATTGTTGTTGGAGTTAATAGAGGGCGTCACATCAATTATTCTTGATGGAATGGCAAGTGTACAAGTAGTCCTGTTGGGCGGGGGGAAATATTGTGGCTAATGAGGGCTTGGCAGCAACTAAAGGAGGATTACTGGATTTGGGTCTGCTTATATCTGGTGCTGGAAGTGGCGTAGTTTTGAGTGTGAAGATACAAAGTTTAGACAGTTTTCGGAGATAGTCATTGGCTTTTTTTGCTTGAATATCTACTGCTGTTTGTAGAATACTGTTCACAAGTTGCATGAGATGAGAAGAGGATAGAAAAACTATTTTGGTAAAGAAGGAAAGTTTTATTGAGTGGTTCAGGGCTAGTTTCTGATACTGATTGAATAGGGTTATAGTGAGTTCTCTAGAATGTATTGTGTTAAGGAGAGTGAAATGTTGTCTTATTACTGGAGGGATGGCAAACATGGGATATTTTATACAGAGGCCTTTTGGGGTTATGTTCAAATTAATACATGCTTGAAGAAAGTTTAAATGACTGTTGAGGAATGCTAGTTTAGAAGCATGTAGAATAATTTTCTTAATCCAATATTGTTGTTGTGTGGGTAGGTTTCATATATGTTTATAATATTTAGAGAAGATTGTGAAATAAAAGGGGTTAGAAATAGGTTAGAGAATTTTAATAGAAACAAAAAAGGTGAAAATAACCTATAGGTAATGTAAAATGTTTAAAAATGAGGTGGCCCAATGGCTAGATAATTTTAATAATAAAGGAAATTGATAAAACTAAAAAAAAAGGAAAAATAAACTACTACCAAAATAGTTTTTCTATCCTCTTCTCATCTCATGCAACTTGTGAACAGTATTCTACAAACAGCAGTAGATATTCAAGCAAAAAAAGCCAATGACCATCTCCGAAAACTGTCTAAACTTTGTATCTTCACACTCAAAACTACGCCACTTCCAGCACCAGATATAAGCAGACCCAAATCCAGTAATCCTCCTTTAGTTGCTGCCAAGCCCTCGTTAGCCACAATATTTCCCCCCGCCCAACAGGACTACTTGTACACTTGCCATTCCATCAAGAATAATTGATATGACGCCCTCTATTAACTCCAACAACAATAACAAAATCAACACTATATCCACCATTGGTCCAGACAACAGTTCCATTCTGAACCTATCAGAGCAAAATCCCTCAGAGATAATGCCCGCTCGCTAATAAGCCCGTCAATGATAACATAACTGGTACTACATCCACCAATGATCAATCATGATCAATAGCCATACAATTATTATTTTTAATCTATTAAAAATTCAAGGTTAAGAAGTAATAGTTCATTGGTTGATTGATTTCTCATCTTTTTAAAAGTGCCTGTATATTATTTTATATATATATATTTTTTGTCTCATCCAGGGAGATAGGTTTGGTGGTGCACTTGATGGAGCAGCCAAACAATTCAGTGAAGCTTATGACACAGGACTCATTCCAATGGAGTTTGTAAACACCATGAGAAAGAAGGGTCAACTTATCATGGGCATTGGTCACAGAGTCAAGTCTGTAAGTGGAATAATAAAATAAAATAGAATACGTTTATGTTGAAGTTATCGTAGCCTTAAACCTTCTGGAATGTTTCTAAAAAAATATAAAGCTCTCTGGAAATTTAACTCCATTTATATTTATGTGATCTCTTTAAATTTATTATTTTAAGGCTTAAATCCACATATTAGGTACTTAGGCCTAAGGCCCAGCATTATAATATGATCATTACATGCACTCAAAGAGGTCAAGAACTAGATTATGTCCTCAGACAAATTTTTTAAATTTGGTAAACATGTTTTGATTTTTTTTTGTCTAAATGTTTGTATATAACACACAGATTGTATTTTTTTAAGCGTTATTGCTTTGTTAAATTACTTATAGACATACACTTGAAATAAAAACTTTTTTTTTTTCCTTTTAGAGTTTGGTTCAATGTTCAGCTGTGCCCAAATTTAGTATTCATATTGCTTTATTAAACATGTTTTACAAACTATTTGAGAGATAATACATAAACATACCCTTCACCATTTACAAAAAAACACTTTCTGATAATCAACACGGTTTTATTAAAAATAAATCTTTTGGCTTTAACTTAGTAGAATTCTTTGAATATGTTATCCTCTAAAGTCTCTTTTCGGGGTCCATTATCAAAGTAAAACCTTTGACTTAAGCCAGTATAATCTTTAGAGGCTTACATATTTTGGCTTATCTATGTCTTACTTTTATTGGCTTAATGACATATTTATTTTACCATCAAAATACACATATTGCTCTATCCTTTTTTGCAGCCACTTGTGGTATTGTCGAAAGCTTAAATTTAGGCCCCCTTCTTTTAATTTGTTTATTTATGACATTAATAAGTTAATGCATTATTCATTTACTTTTTATTTGCTGATCTAAAAGTATTAAAAAAAACATGTAAACAACCTTCAAGTGAATTTATATTTGCAAAATTGTATAGAGGGAATATTACAATAGGCTACTATTATAAAAGTAAAACTAAATCCGTATCTCAACGTTGAAAATCATTTCTACTTGTCTGTGGATAACTAGGAGATTGTGATTTGATCCCGGTCGGGTGTATTGAGGGTGGTTTACCCTAAAAGTTTTTCCCAAGCCACCACCATGCAATTGCAGGTACACTTCCTCTTAATTTAACCTTACCTATCCCTATCACATCAGAGTAATTAGAAGACTACATAGGTGTACAACCCAAATGGCTAATAACTCAGTGCTGAAAAACAACTAACTATACTGTCACAATTATGTCAATTATGTTAATTTCTCATCTCCTAAACTGAATATGGCTTAGTAATTTAATTCATCCATTTATTAAAGTTAACTGCTGAAATCTTTTATTTGGCTTAGGCTAAGACAAAGCTTGAATATGCTAACATTGATTACCATCCCATTACTTTAATTTATTCTCTCTCTTTGGATAGTGTTAATTGTAAATTTGTTGCTAAATGCATATTCTTTTTAACCAATATTATAATGCCTATAGCAAAATTCATAACCATTTGGGTCTCTCACGCTCTTTTCATGCATACTTATTTGTAGTGCTTTTATTTATTTATTTTTTCTAATTATATTTAATAGTAACATATCTGATCATATAGATATTCTTTAACCTACTCAGTGACCTGGTGGTCTAGGGGTAAGGTGTCAGACTTCTATGCTGGCGGCCAGGGTTCAATCCTCGGTCCCTGCAAAGATTTATCTGATTACCAAACCCTTCCTTCACCTCTGACAAGACATCTTGTGAATGTGAGGAATGCCAGGCCTGCACCGTGGTTCGGATTCCACGTTAAACTGTAGGTCCTGCGTTTCATCTCACAATCACCCTACCATTGCACATTAGTGTATGTGTGTATAACCCGAACGGGTAGTAAGACGCGGTGCTAATAATAATAATAATTTAACCTACTCGAGTATCTTGTAAGTTTATAAACATTTTTCCATCTTTAATTTAGATTATTACTTTTAGCCATTGTATAAGCAGCACAAACTCTTGACTTTCTGATTTTGATGAAAGATCGACCATATAAGAGTTATTTAACTTATATCCTTATAGATATTTGTGTTATATCTATGTTAAATTGTATATCAAACTTTTTTATAGAAACATTTTTTCCTAACATTCAGTTTTCCTTTTAAAAATATATTGCTATTTTAACCTTTTTCGTTGTTCCTATTTTCCTATCAAATGTCTTGTACCCAATTGTAATTGGTTCTCTCTATACGAGTGCCGGATGATAAATAATGCACAGTTGCACATAACGAGAGAACAAAACAAAGTACAGCTAGGCGCGTGGTCCCACCTTGTAGCTACATTCTCGTACTACAAACATTCCAACACTCGTTGACCCACTGCCTCTCATTTTCTGTCAAGTCGCCATTGGTATGGATTCGAGTATGCCAGCTATGTCAACGCGTCTTAAACAATGTGCAGTGATTGAATTATAAACAGCTGAAAAAGGAAACGCTAGTGACATTCATCATCGCCAAAAGCTGTTTATATTGCTTCAACTGTTGATCGAAGTACTATGAGTAGTTGTTCGATAAAAGTTTGTGCATCGGAAACTAGTAAAGGGAATATCGAGGATGAACCTCACAGTGGTCGACCAGTTTCTGTGACTGATGACAAACACCAAAATGAGGTGACTGAATTGATTCAAAATGACCGTCACATCACATGACAACGCATCGCCACCTGGATAGGCATATTTAAAGAGTGAGTAGGACAATTTATTGCACAATTGGTCTACCATAAAATCTGTTTGCGGTAGATGCTACGCAAAATCACAGAAGAGAACAACAACAAAAAGGAATGTGAACAGCTTCTGAAACGCTATCATGACGAGGGAGATGACTTTCTTTTCAATATTGTGACAAGGGACAAAACATGGGTGCATCATTACGTCCCAGTAGAAAAACGGCAGAGCATGGAATACCTGTATTATGGTTTGCCACAATAAAAAAAATTCCAAACATGTGTATGTGACTGACTACCTGAAAGCTGGGTCGACCGTGAATTCTGTGAACACATAGAGACTTTAAAACACCTCAGAAGACGTGTGTGTCTTGTTTGACAATCCACGGAGCCGATAATTCTGCAACACGACAATGCGTGCAACTGCCAAGGCTCTTGTGAAGTTGAAATTTCAACCCATTCCACAGCCTCCATACTCACCAGATTAGTCACCATGTGATTTCCACTTCTTTTTGTATTTAAAGAGGGATATTGGGGGTATTCATTTCACCATGGATGATGAACTGAAACACAGTGATGTCTCGGATCAAGGAAAGACCGCCAGCATTCCTCATTGACAGGATGAGAAAACTGGTTCACGGTTGGGGAAAATATGTAGCGGTGACTATGTGGGGGGAGGAATTAAGTTTTTGTATCTAATAAAATGTACTTTTATGCCATATTTGTTTCATTTGACTTTCTTTTCATTTACAAGTTATGAGCGACTGTGCATTACTTTTTAGCCAACGTTCATATTTGTATGTCTTTTTAAATTTAAATGTTTATCTGTTATAAGTTTCTGGACTGATCTTGAGCACTAAATAAAGGGATATAAAATCAAGCTAAATTCATATTTAACATATTTTATGTTATTTTCAGATCAACAATCCTGATATGCGAGTCAAAATTATTAAAGATTTCATACTAGAACATTTTCCTTCAAAACCTGTTTTCAATTATGCTCTTGAAGTGGAGAAAATAACAACATCCAAAAAACCTAACCTCATTCTTAATGTTGATGGTGTAATTGCTGTAGCATTTGTTGACCTCCTGAGATACAGTGGTAGTTTTACAAGGTAAGTAATTCAATGACATGTTAGATATATATTTTATTTATCAAACATTTAGGCTCGGTTATGATTCACTCACAATACATTACTAACAATGAATTTGGCATAGCAGAATAGAATATCATTCATAATAGTTACATATAATAAGATAGTGTAGAAACACTTTACAATAATGTAAATAAAGTTAATAGTGAGGAAGCCAACAGTTCCTGGCTACACATTCAGATGTCCCAGGTTCGATCACTGGTGCTTCCTGAATTTTCCTGTGAAGCATTTTGTCTGGAACAGGGTCAAACTCAGCCTCGGACAAATGAGTATCTATTTGAATAAACTGGTGGTGGCTGAGGTCTAGAAAACAGATTAATGGCCGGACGGTTTGTTGTACTGACCACATGGCATCCACTATCCTCAAATGTTAGCACTATTATCGCTAATGGTGTTGGTCGCTTGGTCAGTATAGCTTGATGGCGGGTGCAAGCCATGGAGTTTTAGCCTACCTTTATGCTCTTTACCAAAGCTAGGCATAGTTTTGTCCTGAAGAAGAATTTAAATCTCTAAGACACTGCTATGGGTTCTTTTCCTCAATGGTTAACCTTATCCCTAGACATTGAGATTTGATGTATTGCATCTTACTTCAAGTCTGAACTATTAATATATTTACACTGTATTCTTAATTCTGAGCAAAATCAAATGCACACCAGACTTGTTGAAGCTCTATATGAGCTAGAAATATTGTATTTCTTTAAAATAGGATTGCTAGTGTTGAATCATAATGTGACCGCTATAGTGTCAGATATCAATATAAAATTGTAAATCGCTTATCTTTTTTAAAAATTGTAAGATGCAATCACTTTCAGACAGAACGTGATTATTACTGTGTTTGAACAATATGAAACCATACCACTGGATTTAAAGAAGCCTGGAGTAAATCATCTACATAGATGGGCGCACGGGATATACTGTCATCCTCATTTGATTTAGCTAGCGATTATATAGTTTAAATATCCACTTCGGTGGCACTTTTCTTCCTGTAGACTAGACTGCCGATGATGGCAAATCGTGGTTTGTATCTTGTTGGGGTGTACTGAGGTTGGTTTTCCACGCAAATGCGGGTACACCTCCTTTGAATATAACATTTCTTATCCCTAAAACCATTAGCGTAGTTAGTACATAAGCGTACAACCCCAACAACAGGTAGTAGGACTCTTTGCTAAAAAAAAAAAGTAATCTTGGTTGTTTATACTGGTGGTGGCGTTCCCTAAACAGTTTTCCACTCTTTCTTGTTGGAAACGTGGTTACATTTCCTTTAAATTCCACTTTCCTCATCGCTAACCCAAAAGTGTAATTATGTGATTGCCTTATTTATATTTATATTATATTATTTATTTATTTTTCCAGGGAAGAAGCCCAAGAATACATTGAAATGGGATCAATTAACAGTTTATTTGTTCTTGGCAGGAGTATTGGTTTCATTGGTAAGCATTTTTCCATATCACTTTACTATTAAAAGTTAGCCTCTCACAAGTCTTCTCATTTAAAACTAAGCTCCAAAAAAATGTAATGTTCTTGTGTAGATATGGATTGTAAAGCACTATTGGCTTGATGTACAAAGCCACTACTTGTATTACCTTACAAAATACCACTTTTAATGCTGACATTTAGGGAAAAAAAACTATCATTAAACTATTTGAAAATTTATTTTCGAGCCGAAAAATAAAATTTAGACTTCAAGAAATATATAAGAATATTTTTAAAGGTGCTTTTATTAAACACTTTGTTTGGACTTAATACTTTAACAGGGTGAACACCATTAGGGAAAACTGGAATTAGCTGGGAATTTGAAGTGATCGGGAAAAAACGGGAATAAGTCGGGAATTTGATAAATCGTAATAAAAGTCCTGGAAAATGATATTTTACTCAAAATATGAAATACAATAATCAGTAAATTATAATGTCACTTTTTTGTTTGTAGCTGTGTAATAATATTTTTAATTCCTAGAAACAATTTTAACTCAAATTTTAAAACTTATTATTATTATTTTAAAAAAGATTAATAGAAAAACAAGGGTGGAGGCAGGGGGGGGGGGTGAGTTAGAAGGAAATTACATACTTTTTTAGTCGGGAATTTTAGGAAATGATCAGGGAAAAGGTCGGGGATTTCATTGGTCAAGTTTAGTAGACACCATGTTTAACCACTGGCAGAAAATACATGGCCCATGCCAGGAATGCTGGCCATTTTAACATAATTTATTTTTCTAATAACAAAGTAAATATTAAATAATGATGATTATTTAAATCCTTTTAAGGATAAGATTATGCTCTTTAATCTAATATACAGATGAATGATACATGATAATAAATATCTTTTGATAAAAAAAAATTAATGTCTGTTTAAAAAAAATTGAACCAATATAAATTTTTTGTAATAAACTATATCAATAAAGGCTAAAGTTAATATTAAACACCAGGCCTACTAAAACTCTTAAGAAAAACCCAAAATGTTATTACCAATAAGATTTATTTTTAATGAAACAATTCAAAAGGGCGCAACACACCAACCAACCAACCAACCAACTTAGCACATATTGCACTGATATCTTGTTCCTCGCCTACCAACTTTTCCAATGTCTATTTTGCTCTTTGTCTAAAGAAGATAAAAACATTATAGATAAGTAAATGAACACTGCCACAGAATACATGAAAAAAGCTGAGATATGATCAGAAAATTTCATTTAAAAACAGGGTAGACCAAAATATGAAATTTATGAAAAAAAATAACCTACAAAAAAAGTGTGAAGGAATAAAAATAGTAATGATGATAAAACCACCAGTGCTTATATAATAAATATAAAACGCAAACAAAACCATGTCACAGATAGAAACATGAACTAATCTCAAACTTTATGTTAGCTGTAAAGATCGATTGTTGCTATCGAAATAACGAATTTATGTGCGATCTAGTGGCACTTTTGGTACTAAATATCCATAGATGACCTCCAAACACTGCTAGATACGTATTAGAATGTCCAAATTTATTTAAAGCTCTTGACAAAATTGAAGATGTTTTAATACATTTCCCGCTTTACTCGTGTTCCACAGAGACTTTTAAATATGGCTTTAGTATGGAGTGTGTTAACATATGATATTTGATATTTTTAACTTTATATTAATCTGACATTTGTTTAGAATTTTTTTTTAATTTTAACTTTTTGTTATTAATTTTTTTTTTTTAGGTCATTACATGGACCAAAAGCGCTTAAAACAAGGTTTGTACCGGCACCCATGGGATGACATTTCATATGTGCTTCCTGAACAGTACAACAATTAGTATTCCATGAAGAAAATACCTTTTCATGGAGTGGGTTAATTTAAATTAGAATGTTGAAAACAAGCTATGAACATTGTAATTTTTTAATGTTGAGATCATTAAGCTAGTCCTATTCATACACAACAAAGCACACAATTTATGACAAGTTTAGACAGTTTGAATTAATGTAAAACTATGCTCGCATATTACAATGTTAAATATTTTTTCTAATGGTAAGAATGCATGGTTTTAGTGCTTTTGTTCAGTATGGAAGTGTCAGGGTTTAAAAGTCTTATGATATTTATATAAATATCATTTGCGATATACATCATGTTTTTGATATATATCACAGTTTATTTCAAACAAATATTATTTTTTTTAATCCAAAAATAAATCTGATCTGCATTGTTTGTCAAATTAATTAATCAATATAATTAGTGAATTACATGTTTCAGTTTGATTTGTAAATGCTCTTTTAAAAAATTAGAATAATTTGTAATATATTACAAACAAAGATTATAAACAAGTTTTTATGTGTGTCCTGACTCATTGTTTTAAGACTCCACCTTAGCTTTCATTCTAACAATTTCCATTATCTTTTTCACTTTTATCAGAGTCAGGCTAATGGTTTTAGTGGTGTAATCTAACTTTTGTCTAGTTGAATTCTTGTCCTATGGCATGTTTTCAAATTGAAAATATAAATTCAAAACAAACAATTTAATAATCCAAACAATGCTCAGTTTACCAAATTAATATGAGCCTATGAATAACAATGACTGAGCAATTGCCCTTAGGAGAATATGGAATCTTACATTACACTATAAAATTATTTTCTCTCTTTATACATTGTTAAATTTTGATAACATATAAAAAGTTTGTCACACTGATTTTAATTTGGTTGAATTTAAAAGTATTTTGAACATACTAATACTTATTTTGACTGATATATATCATGATTTATATTTAAGGATAGATTTCATGTTATATATTATGATCATACATATCATGATATATGTCCATTGATATATATCCTTGAACCCTGTCAAGAATTTAATGACATGCTAAACTAGATAGATAAATTTGTCTAAGAGGTACACTATAACAAATGTACCTACCACACTGCAAAATGGTTCATTTGTGTATGTTATTTTCTCTATGCAAAGGTGATAATGTTTACTGTCAAGCACGTGTGTTATACCATAGTCATGCTTATTTGTAACATTTTAGAGTTGTATTAGTAATAATATGTGTTAATTCTCAAACTCTTGTGTCATGATTATAATAGTATTTAATTTTCACAAAATTTTGTTTAGTATAAATAACATTTTTAATTTTTTTATTTATACCCTGGTTTTGGTAAGCAAGATATACTTATAATATTTGTTATATCAAAATCTTATATAATATTGTTCTGTTAGAAAAAAAGACCTTTGAGAAGGCCTTTCCTACTAAAATTATACTATATTTGTCAAGCATGTAGATTCAGTATACATATTTATAATATGAGTCTCTTTGAAGTGCAATATTTTATGTGAAGGCCTTTCCTACTAAAATTATACTATATTTGTCAAGCATGTAGATTCAGTATACATATTTATAATATGAGTCTCTTTGAAGTGCAATATTTTATGTGATGTAGCTTATATATTTTTTTCTTTAAATGCAATTATGGTATTATTAAACCAGTGGTTCTTAACTTTAATTCACATTTTCGAACACATTTTGAATTTGACAATTTTTTAAGCCAAGCACTAAAGAGCCTAAAAATATTAGTATTATAAAAAATACTTTAGAATTTGTAACAATTAAAATGTTTCTCGTGTTGCTGGATAAGTGTCTTGTCATGAACATTACAATATGATTGTATCCATCCTGCTAGTTTAGGCCAAGAGTTTATTGCAAAGTGGGTTGTGTACTATTTAGTTTTCATTGTAACCTTATACTAATAAGTGATTAATAAGTGTGCTTAATTAGGTACAAATTTTTATTTTATTTTTGCCGTCTATTTTATGCTCCTCTCTTATCTCAAAATTAAAATTGTGGATTACCTTTAGTTTGATTCATATTCAATTGTTTTGTAGTCTCTATAAATTCCATTGTAATGACACAGGTTAAGAACCACTCAATTAATCTTAATTTATGGTACAATAAAAAATGTTATTCTAATCATACAAAGTTTGTATATAAGAATTGCATTTTTCACAACTCATGGGGGTATTGGCGTATATTTTATTTTTTAATTGAGACTTTAACGGTACACTTATTACAGTGTTAATATCTAAGTAATGCTTAACCTGCAAATCTAGTTGCAAGGACATATATATGTTTGTCATATGTTTATATATGTATGTGTGTATTTATTCAACAGAATATTCAATAATTTGCAATACAAATTTTATGCAAATATTTGCAGGGATCCTAAGTCTGTAGTCTAGATTTTGTCACTACCTGTATATAATATACACTCTATACCATACTGGATTATGGGCTACTGTGTAGTTCTAGAAACCAGTGTTCACTGTGATATATCTATATATCTCTATACAGAAATATCTATATATTGATGTATAGTTATATAAATATAGCCTGATATTGGTATGAAGGACGGTTTATAAAATTCAAACATATTTATTTGCAGCCAATATTAATTTTACCACATTATTTTTGTTTTATAGGTATTAAAAAGTATTTATAATATCAAAAGGGACTGCTTCAGATAGCTTGACTTGTTGCATAAATATATTAAAATTGTTTTATTAGTATCTATCAGATACTGTTCTTCCCACCAAAATCAAGGTATAGATATCCAAATGTAAGTATTGATTTTTAAAATGTTTATTCATCTGTAAGTATTGATTTAAAATTATATATAGTCATGATTGTAAATAATTATACAAAATAACCTTTCAATTAAATCTCTTTATTGTTTGTTACTTTTGAATACATTTCTCTAAAAATGTATGGTGTAGGAGGTGCTATCAAATTTTATATTTTGTTCTTATTGATGACACATTTTTTAACTAAGTTAGTTCCACCCAAAAAAATAATTTTAATATGTTAACTAATTCAAATTTCACTTGTGATAAGTTACATGAAACAATTTTGATGTACTCTTGAAACAAGAGTATTTTGTGTCCCTTAGTGTAATGGGTTTTTTTTTAAATTTTAGAATTTCATTAGTATTTGTAAGTATTTACATCGAAAATACATGCTATTAATCTGATTAAAAAATTGTCATGATTGGCATGTATCGTTTGGATGTTAATGCCATGAGCAAATTATTAGTTTAAATGTGAACTAATGATTTTTTGTTGTTGGGTAAATATTACTTAGTTTAGGTTTTTTACTGACCCTAAATAATTAATTTTACTTTTACTAATGCTGTAATTTTTTATTTTACCGGCCACTTATTCACAATCTTATTTATATAAAACTTTATATTTATAGGATCCCTGTATATATTTTGTTGTGTTTATATAAATTTGTTAATATAAAAGCTGCACAGTTGTTTAAACTTTTAAATATGTTTTAGAGAGCTCTCAGGGGCTACATCTGTTCGCACATTGTAGACTAAATTTTTAAATGTTTTAAACAGACTGTTACGACAGCACCACTATAGTTTGAATAAAGATAGAAAAACCACACACATTTGTAAACCCTAAAATGTAACGCAAAGTATTTTACTGTTTAGGTAGCAGAATGAGTTAACAAGTATTAAGCTCTTTTGTAGCACCTCTCAGAATTATATATCCTTTTGTGTAGTAGTCTGCCTCTGTGTCATAGAGCAATGAAAACATATGTGCACATAGCTGTTAGTAGAATGATAAATTTGCACTATATTAAATAATTATAGGAGTTGGAAAGTAAGGCTTATCGCCTCAATGTCTTGATATTCTCTCTCTCTCTCCGTATCTCTATTTGAAAATACGCATAATTATATTTGCGAAAAGAAAGGAATAGGTTTATTTTTTTGTTTTTAATAAAATACTAAAAATCTTTATTGATACTATTTTTAATTTGGCTTATTATTATTATTAGCACCACGTCCTACTACCCTTTTGGATTGTACCCACTTACGCTAATGTGTAATGGTAGAGTGATTGTGAGATGAAATGGATGACCTACAGTTTAATGTGGGTTCTGAACCACGGTGGAGGCCTGGCATTCCCCACATTCACAAGTTTTGATTAATACACGTCAGCGGTGAAGGGTTTGGCAATCAGATAAATCTATGCCGGGTCCGAGGAATGAACCCCGGACCCCCAACACATAAGTCTGACACCTTACCTATAGACCTCCGTGTCACCCTATTTTGGCTTGTTAAAGAAAATAATATTTCTAATAAAGTAAGCAAATCAATAATTTAATAACTATGCTAAACAAGGAAGATTATATATGAAAGTGTTAATGTTCTGTATATGAAACTTAATTACCCTTGGCATATGTTTTAAGATTATTATTTGTTTACTTCTATTTATTGTCCTAAAGGTTGGACAATTGAGTGCTCAAGTTTTCATGTGTGTGCATGATTATTTTAAACTTTTATGAAAATACGTATATTTGTATGAAACATGGACTTGTCCGTGACATTATTTTACTGCAAGATTCCCCAAGTTAGTTATATTGTGTCAGAGTGATCTTGATTTAGGATAAGTATATCTAAAAAATCCTTCAATGTTGTCTACAAGCAGAATTGCTGTCATCATTCATCCCTTTTCCTTTTATAAAAGTGCACTTTAGGAGGACAATTTGGGCGATTTTTCAAAATATGGCATTTTGTTAAAATATCAAAGCAAAATTGGTATAATCTAACCCTTGAAAATTACATGACATTACTGGCTATATACTAACTATACACATGTATTCACTTGAGGCTTTTGTATATACAAAATTGTTGAAAAGATGTACAACTTATTACGAATATGCTTACTCTTGCGCAAAACACCTTATTTGTAAAGATACATATAATATTAATTTACTCTTATAAATTATTGAATAACCAACAATATTGTTTATTCAAATAAAGGCCTACCTATAATCATATAATAAATAACATGGTTTCGCACTTAATTTCAACGCTATATTGTTTCATTTAATTTTTCTTTATATGTTGTGTATAACGAGTAATTAATTTATCACAAACACTTTCCTTGTTCAGCAGATTATATTAATGTTTTTGGTTTATTTATTTATTCTCTTGCTCATTTCTCTATTAATTTTCATCTGATAATGTATAAAAAAAACAATATTAAATGATTTGAAAATAAAAGAAAAATGTGCAGCTTCTATAGCAAATTTTTTAATGTTATTGTGCGTTTGTTAAGTGTAACTTTTTCTTATGTTTTAACATTAATATTTTTGATTCATAAATAACATTCCAGCTAATTTATTTGTTATGGTGTATACAAATTAAGGTATAAGTTTTTATTGTTGTAGTGTTATGTTAAATGGTTGACCACATGCTGCCATTTAAAAATTGTTATTATGCATCATTAAATTATACTTCTGTGAAAATGCTAGTAAATGAAGAGGGGTTCAGAAAAAAAATGATTGAAACAAGTGTTTTTTTCCCCCTAATTCCCACAACTTAACACTAAATCAACATTCATTTGTACATTTTAAATTAGTACCATACTATTTTTTCTAAACTATATATTACACCTGTATACACACACACACAGAGTTTGTTTATGAGTTATTGAACCTCCTCTAATAAACCTTTTCCAGCCTGTGGCCAGGTCAGTTTAGTAAAATGCCTCCATTTTCCTCTTTTCTTCCACCATTCTTTTTATCTACAGGTTCCACCTAACTTTTCTTAAACCTTTCCCACTCCACCTCTACACTTTGCATCTCATCCTTGGGCATTAAGCTCTGTCTTTCTTAAAAATTGTTCTCTTTCCTTTCCATTTTCTTGCCTTCGCACCCTTATCTTTTTTTCTTACTTTTCTCCTTCATTCCGATTCCACTATGTCTGCCATCAGCCACCTGTGGTCCCCCACCATCTAAAGACAAGTATATTACAGACCTTTGTTCTCTATACCAATTGTATCTAATAATTTTATAACTTTCTTTATTTTATGTACCAATTTTTTTCCACCTTCCTTCCATTTTGTGCACATAATTCCAGTAATCTTATCTTCCCTCTCCCCTCTTTCTCCCAACTTGAGTATTAGGCTCTCCCATCACGACTTGTCTTTCCTTTACCAAGTACCTTTCAGTTCCTCCTCAAATTTTTTCTTTCTTTTCCAAGAGCTATCCAGCTTGTGGAGTATACACTTGCAGCAATTCCATTTGTTTCCCCTTTGTCCATAATCATTTGATTACTAATCTTCTTCACAGCTTATGGTATCTTGTTTTCCAGTTCGCCACTTACCTTCATTTGCTAAAGTATTTTGGTTTGCTTCAGCCACTAGCTTATTAGGCCTTTCATGGCCTATACCTGAGTAGCAGGTTTGTCGTTTATAGGTCCTCACACAAACCTGCTTTTGGTGGTAACTTTCCTTTACCAAGGCTAAGGTTGATGACAATAAGCTAGGAGTCAACTGGCCAAGCCCTGTTCCAAACATGTAAGTTTTCGCCCTGACCCGTCTCCTGTCTCATCTACACCTGACCTGGTTTCTGCTGAGGTTAACTCAACCTCCACCAGGTTGCTCAGACCCCGAGCTACACCATTTGCCTGTGAGATCAGCATTAAGTAGGAGAGGCTAAACAATACCCATTGATCAGACTACTTGTATTGCGCTTCACTCCCCCCGTTTGTACCAGAGCTGTGGAGTCTACAATAAACCTTCAGCTCTGACTCCTTCATAATTGATAAAACTTATTAATTAGTAATAACAAATTTACTGTAGTAAAATGCTACAATCCATATATTTTCTTAGTAAGTTTCTTTGAACATGTGAATTTATATTTGAATAAATTTGTCAATCTAAACAAATATTGATCCTAAAAATTAAAAATAAATTATGTTTATAAGTTTTTATTTTTAATTTGTTGTCGGTCTACATTTTTACAGACTACAATGCCAGCCAAAATTGCTTCAGACTTCACAGCTCTTAACCTTATCTGACAGTTTTAAATGTCATTAAATATACTCTAATAGCAGTATTGATGAAAGACTTCTTAGTATTTAATATACACCTTTCATTGGCACCACATTTATAAACTTAATAAAAATACATAAAATGTAAAGCAGCTTTTCTAATTTAGGAAGTCCAGCGACCTGGAACACATGTAATTTGCTTGGTCAGTAAAAGTATAAATCAAATTTTTATTTCAGTTAATACACATCCTAAGTATTTTTAAACACTATTGAACATAGTAATCTCAATTCTCAGGGCTGTTTACCAAGACGATCAAGCGCCTTATTTCAAGAAGTTACACAAAGCTAGTCGTGGAAGTTTGGCCAAAGTCTGGTACAGATCAAACTTTGGCTGTACATCGACAGTATTCCCATAATATTCCTCCAGATGTGGTGCGCATGGACTATCGAGATGAAACATATTTTGATATTTCATTGTTTTTGCAACAAAATGTGGTGGGCTTGGATTTTGATACGCCAACTACTTAATTAAAATACATCTTAATAATATGAGATTCAAATGTAAGGCCTACTAAATTATGTACTGGTCAAACCACACTCGCCTCTTGTAAGTTACGGGTAGAGTTAAAATTTCTGTTTCTTTGCTCCCATAGTCAAAACTTCTGTTTTTATATCATATAGTCTATGATAGTATGATTCATTATTTTTTTCAATAAATAGATTCACTCTTCCACACTGAAAACTTTTTTTTCTCTTCAAATTCTGGTTTGTTTGAAACTTTATAAACAAAATCTTTGCTATAAAAGGCATTGGATGAAGATAATTTTATTCAGCACGAGTAAGATTTCATCATGGGACTGCCAGCCAGGCATGCCGTCACCCGAGAATGCAAGTGTTCTATGTCCAATTTTTCACTTTTGTGTAAAAGAGCATTGAAGTTTGACCTTGTGTATAAAACC
>CABFVX010007491.1:0-30530 GCA_902151425.1 Timema shepardi
AAACTGTAGGTCCTCCATTTCATCTCACAATCACCCTACCATCACACATTAGCGTAAGTGCGTATAATCCGAACGGGTAGTAAGACTAGGTTATAATAATAATAATACATTAATTGAAAGAATACGATATCTCAATAGTTTATTTACCGAGTAAAACATGTATTTTACAACTGTATTGTTTTCTTAATTTTCACTCTAATATTTTTATCGCTAGTTAAAATTGTTTCAAAATATTTAAACTCATTAACCATGTCAAACGATATGTTGTCCTTAGTTCATTAATTTTTAAATTCATATTACATTATGGTATTAACGTTAGAAAATAGATATTAAATAATCCGAATCATAAATAAAAACAAAATATTTTTTACAATGCGATACCAATGGCATATTTCCTATGTGCCGAGCTATTAAATAATGAAAACCGGGATAGGCCCTTCATTTGGAAACTCCCCATGTTCACACAATACACTAACCACGTACTTTATTGATATGTTCAACGACCATGAAATATTGTCCCAAACGTACGCATCTGAATGTCTAAATTACCTCTGAAGACCATTTGAATGACCATAAACCGTTCCAAATGAAATGCCGAAACCGATGCGAGTAACGTGGATCCCAATAATATTTTCATATGAGATGTTATAATTGCGAAATTTCCCATTAATGTGTGTCGCTTCATCCACGTGACGAGTCTCCGGTGATATGTGGCCACGATACCACCACATTTTTTTCTTTCTTCTAAATGTGAGGAATTCTTGTTGAATAATAATGAGCACATTATTATTCACCCCCCCCCCCTAGTGGTCATAGTGGTCGATATAGAGTATTGCAAACAGAATAAAGTCATAAAATGTGATACAGTCATTATGTAATGCAACAATACATTTTTTCAGAAACATTCCGACGATTTTGTTAAATATATGGATAGTGCATTGGATTTTCAGTTTTTAAGACCTGGGTTTGATACCATTATATTGGAATCTTGACATTTTATTTTTCATCTACTCCATGGAAATTTTGACCCATGTTATTTAACTTAATCTTTTTATTATATTCTGAAAATTGAAAAATGACACCTGGACACGGGAATCGAACCCGGGACCTTCGGGTTCGATTCCCGTGTCCAGGTGTCATTTTTCAATTTTCAGAATATGATATCTATAAGGTGAATTCCTCACTAAAATGCATCAACAATAGTTTCGGCTATTGGTTTCATTAATCTTTTTATTCTTTCACGAGTTGACAATTAAAAATTTAGATACGCTATTAACGCATCCTTCTATTGGATATTCTCCCATTGTTCCACACAGACTGTGCCCAACTCTTTGGATCGCACCTGATCCTCGTGAATCACCAATGCTCACCGACGTATCTCCACTTAGTCAAATTCACGGATCATACCAGAAAGACAAAACTCAATGCCATCATTTTTTCCTGAACTTTATTATTGTCGTGTGGTACAAATCACTCCTTCGTTATCCACTCCGCACGGCAACCAACGTCACGAGGCTAATTGAGTGAGGCTTACGATCCAATCTCTGGACTTGACTCGTCCGCTTGCCAGTCTTGATGCAATTCAACTCTTTACTTCAAGTGACCTCTTAGTTCAAGTTTCGGAGAGCTCGAACCGCCAATCTTCCAAGCCACACTGCGAAACCCTATGCCAGCGCCGTCTCAAGGTGACGTCATTACATCTAGAAATAAAAAATACTAGCCTGGTGCCAAAATAGCTGGCACAAGACTGAAATGTGTACAAATTAGAAATTTAATTGTCTTTCTTCATCGTAATAATAGAATTCAATGTGAATGAAAATTGATCAAAATTAATAAAAAATGTTAATAAAAAATTGGAACTCATAAAAGTACTTTTATGTGTTCCAATTTTTTATTAATTTTCATTCACATTGAATTCTATTATTACGATTAAATATTACCCGCTTAGGTGGCGTAGTTGGCTAACGCGCTAGTCGTATTAAGCTCGACTGCTGAGGATGGGGATATCGAGGTTCGAATCTCGGTCGGGTGAACTGGGGGTGGTTTTTCCTAAATTGTTTTTCACTCTCCCTCCACGCAAATGCAGGTTAACTTACTCTAATTCAACCTTACTAATTCCTAATCCATTAGCGTAATTAGTACTTAAAGCGTATAACCTGAACGGGTAGTAAGACGTGGTGCTAAATAATAATAATAATAATAACGATTAAATATTGTTTCCTTATTAAAATTCATTATGTTTTTCAAAAATGTCTTTCTTCAATCAATGATAATTTTCTTTTTTAACACCACTTCTTACTGCCCGTTTTTGTCCGCCATAGACCGTGCGACAACCGCAGTGGGTAGATGAAAAAAAATTAACACCGTTAATTATAGTTGCTTTGTTATTCCCAAACTGTTTTATTTAGAGCTATTCTTACTATTCATATATTTTATGCCCATTTTACTTACGCCAATTGCTTAGGTTTGAGAAAGGTACGACTTAAAAAAAAGAGGGGGAAACTATTTAGGTAAAGCACTCTCAGTACAACCAGTCAGGATTTGAATCCTGATCTCCACGTCATTGCCAACCCAGACTTGATTATCCTGGCGTTCATCCCACGTGTCTACTGATGCAGGTTTGTGTTGGGTTGAAATGTTGACCAAAATTTAATAGTAATAAAAACATTTTTAGAATGGATAGTACAGTGAAAATTAAAGATTATAATTAGAGTTGATATAACTATGTTGCAGTCCTATCCTTTTCCAATCAAATTATTCCTAATTTTTATATTTATTCTTTTATTAATCACCTTGGTGGCATAGTTAGCAATCGTGCTAGTTTCGTGTTGAGTTAGACCACCAAGGACGAGAAAATCGAAGCTCGAATCTCATTCAGGTAATTTTTTTCTAAATGGTTTTCCACTCTCCCTCCACGCAAATATAGGTTCACTTTCTCTACATTCCACCTTCCTAACTACTAATTCATTAGCGTAGTTAGTACTTAAGCGTACAACCCGAACGGGTACTATGACGCGGTGCTAAGTATTATTACCTATTATTTTAGTCCTTTTTACGCAAGTGTTGATAAGTTCTATATTACCGGTTAGTTCTAAAGTGCAAATGATTATAAATTTAAATAGTTAATCTAATCTAATGGAAAAAACCCTTTACAAAGTATGAAAAACTCCCAGTGTAGCAAGAAATATTTAACGGCTAGTACGTATATATTAATATTGCCTCTTATTTGAAGGGAAATGTCATCACATTGCGACATTTCTGGAGATTTAAAATGACACAAATGATTCTAATAATGTATCTTAAAATATTATTATTATATGAACTTTTGATAAATCACTTGTTTTGTTTAACACTTGAGCTATATATATATATATATATATATATTTCTCCAGCTACTTACAAAGATCTCAAAACGGCGACGTTTCAAATTAAACGTAATTAGAAATTAGCTATTATCATCACCTTTTCATAATTTTTAATGTAATTATAAAACTGTAATAGTCCAGGTTTTTAATCTTATCACCTCTGTTTAATAGTGGATCTCGGGATTTCTGGACGTATAGAGTCTCAGTGCCCCAGTACGTGACCGCCTTAACCTAGAATTACATTCAAGTCAGTAAGAGATTTTCTTAAATTTATTTAGCACCCGTCCGCACACTACGCATATGTGTTAATTACGTTAATGTGATAGGAATGATAAAGGCTTAGTTCAAAGTAATTGTACCCGCGTTTGCATGGGAAAATATATAGGAGAAATCACCCTCAATACACCCAACTGGAATTCCCCGGTATTCTCCCTATCAAAAGTCTAGTCTATTGCAATAGTGATGCCTTAGGAAATGCAGCCACCGAAGGATTTAAAACCCGGGTGGTATTTTCTGAAAGATATACCCCATCAAACGTGGTAGGTACACCACGGGGTAGGTACACCACGGGGTAGGTCTTCTCATGACATCCCTCAATGAACACTGATAATTTACATATACGCTATACCTCACCCATTAGCTTCTTCCTATTTTTATTATGAACGAAAACGTAAAATGTGTTAAACGTCACTTTTAATTTAAACCTCCCCCCTTTTTTTTAGTTTTTTACATTGTTGACGGCATTACCATAAATCATTTTTTGGCCTCTGGGAGCTCGTTTATAAAATTATGATATCATCGCACCACTATCCTATTACACAGACTGATTGAAAACCTCGGAGGTAACGAGGCCTTTTAGAACAAAAACGAAACAAAACAAGGTAGAAGACAGGCGGCAAACACGAATCAGGCCATCCCCTCGTGACTGGGCCGATCGACGTGTTTGCCACATTTTTTATACAGGACACGTTCACCCGTTTTGGTGGCCGAATGACTTAAGGCGTCACTTCCCTGTCAGACCAGCTTACAGATGATGTGGAGATGGGGGCTCGAATCCTGATCAGGTCAACAAAGGGTGGTTTTCCCTCAAAGTTTTCCCACTCTCACTCGCCTCGGTGGTGTAGTTGGCTAACGCGATTGTCGTGTTGAGCTCTACTACTGAGGACGGGGAGATCGAGGTTCGAATCTCGGTCGGGTGAACTGGGGGAGGTTTTTCCTAAATTGTTTTCCACTCTCCCTCCACGCAAATGTGGGTTCACTTCCTCTAATTCAACCTTCCCAATTCATAATCCATTGATGAAATTAGTACTTAAAGCGTATAACCCGAACGGGTAGTAAGACGCGGTGCTAAATATTATTATTATTATTATTATTATTTCCCACTCTCTTTTCTCGCAAATTTAATAAGATCAGCTCTAAAATATTTCCTCATCCCTACCCCATTAGAGTAATTATCATATATGCGTGCAACCCGAACAGGTAGTAAGATGTGATAAAAAAAATAGAATTAAAAACTACTTGGTTCAATTTTTTTTAAAGCACTGTGTCTCACTACCCGTTAGGGTTATACGCTTGTTTACTAATTAGGTATACGCTAATTACTTTAGGGAACGGAAGGCTATATTTATAAGAAGTGTACCCACTTTTGCGTGGAGAGAGAGAGTGGAAAACCATTCTGAAAAAGCATCTTCAGTACACCCGACCGAGATTTGAAACTTGATCTCCCCGTCCAACCCCTGAAATGGGTGGGTTAGGTTTGGAAGTAGGTGGTTACGGGTTCGTCATGCTATTAAATTAATAAATATCTGAGCTGGATAAGCAGTGCTGAGCCCACTGCTCAACGTTAAGCTTGTTAGTAAGTTTAATTAAATATATGTATTTTAAAGTCTAGGTTAATGGATGGTTTTAAATGTGATGATGTGCGACAACATATAGTCAATCTAATATTTTTATCAATACAATATATATTAAGAAAATTAAAAGTAATGTCAATATATTTTAAGAAAAAGTGGTACTGTACAAAAGTAGAAAGTTAATTTTTTAATAAATTTATGAAGAATTTGAAAAATATGGTCCCAGTTGAAACAATAAGTATTATGAGTAATTTTATTAAAATAATATTTTAAAATAATACAATTCAAGGTAGTCCAAAGTAATTTTAGGTTAGAGACGAAACAAATTCACTTAAATAATTTAAATGCTTCATATTTTTTTGCCAAAAATTATACACCTAAAATTGTGTTCTTTTCAAATGTTATTTAGCTATATCTAAATAAAACAAAATGAAAACAAATAAATTATGTGGTAGAGAAGAGTTTGGTAGAAAGGAACCTAATTAAACCCACATTCACATGGAAGAAGAGGGGAAATAAATATTATTTCTAATCAGTTTAGGATGATATTTGGTTCAAAAAGTTATGAGTCTACTGGGGAGAAGTAGAAGCTACATAATGATGAGTTACATACCCTATACTCATCACAAGACTTTGTTAGGATACTCACGTCTCTTAGATTTGGGTGGGCAGGACATGCGTTGCAATTGGGAGATTCAAGAACCTTGATCAGGGTATTGAATGGTAAATCCAATGATAAGAGAATATTGGGAAAACCTAGACGCAGATAAAAGGGTAACATTAGATTAAATCTGAGAGAGATATGGTGTAATAAGGTGGATTGAACTTTCGTCATCGCGGCAATCAACTTTCGAGCTTCTAATGCCTTAGAGTTAGTAAGTAAAGTTATTTGACTATACATGACTAATGTTGACTAAGGTGATTAGACTATGCCTTGCGTAGGGTATCTGTATGAAGGGGTCTCCTCTGCGAGGAACACAGTAACTAATTCCTTTGACATAACGTTTCAGTTGGTGTCATCAAGGAGACGCGATCACCCATGCTCATGATACTGTTTTACTTGAAAATAGATCGCTTTTGATGCCTACTCTGATTCTAGCTCAGATGATAAGGAAAAGCACCACCCACTTCACCCCTCGTAACCACGAATGTTTTGTCCGTATTCATTGAAACATCAAAACACACCTCAGTTGGTTTGTGGGGTGGTTTTGGGATTCACCTCTTGGAATTTCCTAATTGGCACATAAGTTGAAGCCTAACACACTTCAAAGGGTAGGTTTATCGATGAGAAAATCTGGTCAGAGATCTGTGGTCAGTTTATTTGGGGAAAATGAATTTTTAATAGTTAAAGTAACAACACCTTTATGTTAAAAAATTACATTCCTTATTATTTTTTTCTATTTGTAAGGTAACGTATTGGGCGTTAAAATGTTTTATGATTAGAAATAATCCCTTATGAGTACATTGAGATATCTCAATACAATTTATTACAACTATGTCCATTATTTTAGCTCGTTTTGTAGTTCTTAAAATTTAGAGGCCAAAAGCTTCCACATTTCAACAAATGAATAATTTCGAGAATATAAGTATATGCAAAAATAAAATAAATTGTTAGTTTTACCTAGTATGACTTTAATTAAGCTATCATATTATGAAAAACAATTTTGGTATAAATATTTAAATGAAAAAGCACACTGTTTTAAAACTTCATCAAAGATTTTGTTCAAGCAAAATTTGAGATGATTTAAAGAAAATTGATATATACGTAACATTACTTTAGAATATATTTTAATATTTTAGATTTTATTCCTAGGCGATGTATGCTAACAATTTTCAAAAATATTTAACTACAATTTTTATTATTAAAAAAGCAACAGAAATATTAAATTAAACTAACTAAAATAGTTAAAATTGTGTGGGAGTTTTGACTCTATGCAAATAATTATTTAAATTGCATTACAATTGAGGAAAATAAGTCTAATAAACTGGCTTTGTTCAAACTCGGTAAACACTCTCTTTGAAAATAATTATAAGATAGTTAGTTATGTGTATATTTTTAAGAAAAATATTTCCAAGTCAAAGGAATCTCAATGTTTGACTAAAACATCAAATTATATTGGTTGCTAATTATTTATTTTTTTCACAGCGTGTCAGTACTTGGTTGGGTTGTACGCAAAATTATTCGTTATTAAATATTTACTCAACATTGAGATACCCTTTCCAAAATGGGCATTCTTCTGTTATAAAAAAAAAAAGACTGGAGATTAAAAATTAAAATTAGAATGAAATATATTAAATATGTGCACAGATAAGAATAAAAATGTTTTTATATGATTCGTTTTCAATCCATTTAATCTTCATTTATAGCCCAAATGATCTATTTTTTTGAAAAAGTTTATGGCATGAATTAAACAACAAATTAATGGTTTGGATTAGGAGACCCCGAAAACTTGCCAAATTTGTAATGTTTGTGTTATAAATAAAAAATATAACCTATTGATGTAAAACTTAACAATATTTGCTTTGTTTTAGAAAATGTATTGCACTGTCAAACAAAATACGTTGAAATAGAAGGCAAACTATTTTTAAAGGGATATATAGAAGAGGCGCTAAATGTTGAAAAATATGAATTTAATATCTGTATTGATATCACTTCAAATAGATCAGCTCTGTGGTCTAGTGTTCAAATCCTGGCTGCAGATCCAGAGGTCCTGGCTTCGATCTCCAGTCCTTCCAAAATTTATCTTTGAAGCAGTGGGTCAAGAACGAGCTTAACTCATTCTAGTGAGTACAAATGGGGAGCTAGTTGAATATAAAAGTATCAGTTAGGTTTAAAGAAGTGAGATTAATGGCCGGAGGACTCAATGTGGTGATCACCTGATATCCTCTATCCGCATTTGTAGGCACTGTCATCGCTAACGGGGTGGCAGCCTCTTTCTCTGTATAACCCCAACTATTGTATAGTTACCTAATTTTGATTAATTCACCAAATAGAATCAAAGCAAGTTCTAAATTATATTTAAAACTGATTTTTAAATAGTATTAAAATGATCCGTTGATTCACAAATAATAACTTTGTTTCTTATTATTTGGACCGTCCTAATTGATAGGTGAGTCCTATTAAAGGGGCGGGTATTAATACAATTTTGGGTGACCTGGTGGTTTAGGGGTAAGGTGTCGGACTTCTATGCTGGTGGTCCGGGGTTCAATCCTCGGTACAGGCACAGATTTATCAGATTACCAAACCCTTCCTTCATCTCTGACAAGACGTGTATTAACCACAACTTGTGAATGTGTAGAATGCCAGGACTCCACCGTGGTTTGGATTCCACGTTAAACTGTAGGTCCTCCATTTCATCTCACAATCACCCTACCATTACACATATAGCGTAAGTGCGTATGACCCGAACGGGTAGTAAGACGAGGTGCTAATAATAATAATGATAATAATAATAAACATAATTTGAAGTTTGTTTTAATCTCATCTAGACATTTCAATTTTTGGTATTAATGTTCACTGTTTTTTTAATCAGGCTGTTTTACACCTGGATTAGTAAATTATTAACTGCTTAGTTGAGAATATTGGGCTAGGGAACTAAGTTTTAAATGATTTTGATAAAAGCAACGCAACTATTTGTTAGGCTCCATGGTAACTATTGGGTTTAATGTAAAGGGCTGTGTGTGCTGTTCTAGGTTAATTTTTAAGTTTTCAGTGTAGCTACTACATCGTGCTCGGAAAGATTTCTCGATAGAATCTTAGAGATAAATGTTGTTTTATTAAATTTCTATGATACACACAAGCTAGTGTCATATTTTTCAGGCAATTCCAATAAAAAAAAGCCTCCATAAAAAGGAGATTTTGCACTGTATATAATCTGTCCTTAAACGCCAGGAATATCCATCCACTTGTTTTTGATCAAAATTGTAGTTATCTTTTTTTCTCATTGCTTATATGTAATATCCAAATAAGTTAAATCATAAACTGTAATTATTCTATCATAATTTTAGCAATTTTTTCCAGCGTTGAATTGAAATGATATATGAACTGTTATATACGTAACATACAATAGATTATTTGGCCGTATACATTAACCTGTTTATTTCTGTGTGTTGACTAAAGTCATTTATATGTTTTTCAAGCACGACTTAACACGATAATAAAATAATTCCTGACCTTAAAATTTTATTATCAAATGTCTTATTCTGTGTTACATTAGTCTGTAAGTGTTTTGATAGTATGATTGTATATTTATAAAGCTTACGTAAGAAAAACCCATTTAATATGCTACAGTATCTCGAAATTCCTTCAAGTATGAAAGGCTAGAGACTAGGTAAAAGTAACACTACACTGGTTCTAGTTGTCACATATTGACTCACCAAACAACTGTGTATTAAGGCTTGAAATGCTCCGTCCATTTATACTGAAACTACACTCCGTCAGTTTCCAAATTTAATCAACATGCATTTACTTAAAATAAATTACAATGCATTAATAAATCGATATTAGCTTATGATTTTGATTGTAATGTGCAGACACATTTTTTTACTTTATATTATGTTGTGTATATATTATATGTGTATAATAATTTAATATTACCAACACATTATCATTTCCATGTTAAATTTTGGTTGGCAAAAAATTATATTGAAATGAATTAATCATTTCAATAAAAAGAAAAAGTTTAGTATTTGGGTAACCCAGCTTATCTATATTGTTAGGCTTAAACAATTTCTGGATTTTACACTTTAATTGGTTTGAGTTAAAATTAACTATTAACTATATATATAAATATAATACGTATTTTATGTTTAGTAATACATTATTATAGAGTATTTCAATTCCAAGAAATTACTTAAACTGTAGTCTCTTCCAAAATAGCCAGTACATTATAAAAATGTTATAGTAATATTTTTGAGAACGACTACAGTTTTATGTGCTTTTTTTTGTTGGGGGAGGGGTTCTATTATATATATTTAAAATAAAATTACTTTGTTTACATAAATTAAACTACCCCCTTATTTTAGAGTATCTGTAACCACTATATTCTATTTCATTTTTTTGCTTGTGTAAATGATCTAAAGAGCTTATAAACACAAAATGTAAGTTAAAAATCAATACTTTTCCCAAATCTAATTTTCTCAAATTACTTAAATTCGTAAAGGATTAATTATAAAATGAACTCTTTTTGTAATCACTAGCAGCCTTATTTTCCCATTTTAAATAGCCCCCTCTTTCTTTTTTATATAATCTAATATACAATATTTTAATTTTATATTGATCTTGTAAAAAAGTAATACATGTGTCGGCATGTGAAAGTCTAAAAATTAGATAACTCTTCAAGGATGTATGTGTGTGTTGACTTTGTGGAAGTAAAAGTATGATTAAAAGCTTGAAAAAAGAAGTGAACTTGGTTTGACTTGGACGAGATACTTCATCTTAGTAATTAATTAAGAAAGTTCTTTTTCGTATTTATACTTCGAGGAGCCTCTTCGTGATATTAGAAGTTCATCCCTCAAATACTTGGCTACTCCAATCTTCGTAACCCCTCTCAAGTGCTTGTAAGATACAACATTGATTTCAGGAAGAAATTTCTTATACAGGAATGAGTTAGGGGTTAAGCTGGGCTGGAAAGGAGCATGCATTAAGATAAGTATTTTTTTAAGGTTTTTCCAACAAAAATTTTTGGTCTAAAATAAATTAAATATTCATATGGTAATTACATTTAGTCTTATATACATATTAAATGTAACCATGCTTGAATATTTATAGTGAGATTTGCAGAATTTGACAAAGACTAAATCTATTAATTTCAAAAGTTTCTGGTTAGATGCCACATTGCTCATGATCAATATTCAAGATCTGTTGATATAAATATGTGTATAAAATCGAACTAAACCTGTATACTGAAACCATATTTTATTTATTTTGCTTAAAAAAAGAGGGTTTTGTAATGAAAACTGCCAAAATACAGGCTTCAATCTTCATTTCCACCTTAACAAGATAACATTTTGTTTTCTTGTACCTCGTCTTTAATTACATGTCGGGACTATTCATATTTTACCACACCATTGTGACAGGGATGAGAAATGTACAGTTTAGAGGAAATTTACCTGAATTTACGTGAAGTGAGATCGGGAAACAATTTAGAAAAAAAAACTTATATTACAACCAACAACTATTCTATCCTTGACATAATCAGCGATAAACGGGAGTAGAAGATTTCTCTAGGTTTAGCAAACACACCCCATATAGGGTTTCTTTAAATGACACCATTGTAATTTTTTCTCCCATACGACTAACTTCCCCAGGTACAGTAGAAGCCAAGCGTCTAACATCATTAGATTCACCTGCACTACACAATAAAAAAAACACGTTGCACACTAGTGTAACACTATAGGATCGTCTTGGCCACCCCTAAAATAGGTCTATTGGGGCCAAATAGTACTCACTTTGTTAAGTCTGACACATATGCTAAGATTTTCATACATGTATATATTTTACTAGACCCATGCTAATAGCGACTCTCTATATGGTACGCTGAGAATCAATAAATCTCCCGAACCTTTACAAAAGACAGAAAGGTCTATATTGTATCAAGACATAGTATACAATATAACATTTAGACTTTCTTATGTTTCGTCTTCTGAATATTTCAGAAAAGAAACTTTTCCCCCCTCTGTATCGACATCAAAGCAATGAACCGAACAACATGAATCGTTCCCTCCCCATCAACTCAAGCAACTTTGCCGCCTTCTAGTTACTGCCGCCTTTTCCTTTATGTGACCTCAAGACAATTCCCTCGCCATCGTCATTAATACAACAATGGACGCAGTGTACCTTGAAGACGCGTACTTAATTAACATTCCTAATTAGAACAACGTTTTAATTTGAATGACTTTTGCTCGCACTACCTCTTCAAAGTTCAATTTTTTTTTCTTACTCTCTCCCTCTTTCTCTGGTTTCTCTCTGTGTTCAGTCGCAAGTTGTAAAATGGGGTGAGGTTGAGGTTCAAAGTCACTCCCGAGCTCTGCACGGTGCTCCTATAGTGTACCAAGATGTTCCAATTATAACTAGTTGGTTGATTTCTTATAGCTGATTTGAAAGGCAATCAAACCTATGACAAAAGCTCGGAACTTTCCTTTTATCTAATTAGGAATGTACAGTAAGTACGGAACAACTTTCTATACACTTATCACTAAGATAGTTTTGGTGCCAACATTATATCGACATGTTTAATTATTCTAATAATCTAAGGGAGGAACTTTTCAAATACTTTTTATTTACTCTCTCATCTAAAGAAAGAGTAGTGTGATTGTGAAAATTTTCTACCTTGAGATTATGATGAATCTTTACATTTTATATGTACCCAAATCCAAAAATGTAGATTCTAGAACTTTGTCTGTCTCCATGTCTGTAGGTCGTCTGTCCCTGACCACAAATATGAAACGGTTTGATTAATTTGGTTTAAATTTGATATTTAGATATTATATGGATACACCTTAGGATATTTTATTTTTATTTTGACCTTAATCCTTTAAATTAATAATAATTCGTAGATGAATTATTTTTTGAAAATGACTCTGAAAATTGAATCCCTACATATTCATCAAAATATTTAGACTTTGAGGGAAGACCCGCTGTATACGTTTAAAATATTAAACAAATGTAAATCACTTAATGTATTTAACCCCTGTCATTAATTACCATTCTAGAAGTAGTTAATATTCACAAATGTTCTTTGCCTTTGACCGTTGACCCTGAAATGTTGACATGGCTACGGCCTTCATTTAAGATATACTCGTAAATGTTTTCACATTCCCATCTCTTGTAACCACAAGAGAAGGGTGTGGTCTAAGTGCCGCAACTTTCAAGATTGAGCGTGGCCTTACTCTCATGCATACGTACTAACATGTGTTCTGGTCACATAATATTCGGACACCTCAAAAATATTCCGGACATTTTCCAATATAAATAGATAAGGTTATAGTTGTCACTGGTTCATGTAGTTAGAAAAGCTGTCTATATTTCAAAAGAAGAAAGAATGAACATAATAATTCCCTGGAAATTGGTTTAGTAAAATATCTGACCATTGGATTCTTCTCTATAACGGACAGTTTAAATTCACCCGGATGGATAACATTGGTTCTTACAGTGAAACCCCTTCCCAATAACGGGCTTTCTCGGTAACGGACGTGGACACTGCTACTTCAAGGTCGTACCTCCTCCCTCCCCTTCCGATCCTTCATCGGGGGTTGTTGTCCCAACAGCTTAGTTCTGTGTCCGTACACACATAATTAAAGGCTTACTGTTCACATTTATTTTATTTGCTTTTTTTTTAATGTGTATAATACAATATGTACAGTAAGATAATTACAATATTTATTCATCTGTCATAATTATCCAGCACACAATGATAATTATCCTGTATACAATGCTGCACAATGCAGTAATTATATAGTTATATATATAAACTATATATGATTATATATAAATAAATAACGTACACTTCTTATAACGCAATTTCTTTTATCCCGGACGGTGTTCACTATTAGGAGAATTAACTGTATATAAGATATGATCAAGATAATTAGATGTTGAGAATTTTGACAAATTATTTTTTATTATTTTTGTATTTTTAGGACTATATGTGTAAAAGAAAGATACGTAATTTACATTATAGATACATTTAACTTTTTTATTATAATATTTTTAACTTTTAGGCTTACAAAAATAAGAAGTACATACTATAAGCGTATCTATAAGTTTATATTAGGCGGTATCAAATTAATATCGCTCTATATAAGCTGAGACCGAGAGTAATGACTATGTTTGTGATGTTAGGGGCGGGGTGAGGGGGATCTATTATGGTTTTCAATCATTCAACATTAGCTTTGCCTCACTTATTATTTAAAAAAACACCATAAAATTCAGAATTAACATATTGATATCGGTTACCATGTTACCCCTATTTATTAATATTACCTTTTGACAATCATCCCTACCAGTAGCTACCACGTCCCTGGCATTTTCAAGCAAAAAAGGGCACATTTTAAACACTTTACTTTATAGATTAGTAAATATATTCCTGTAAGGTTTGGAAAATTTAACGTAATATTTATTAAAATATTAAAACATTGATGAACCAGTAAATTTATAAGGCTCTGTATAATATATCTAAAAATAAATTTTAACTCAAAACACAATTTACGCCCTATCGTCTAATAAAATTCTCAAATAATTATGAAAACAACTTGGCTGCTTGGTGTGTTTTAAATAATTTAGAAACAAAACAAGCTAATTTTATTCGTAATATTTGTTTATAACATACCACCTCTGTATATTACTACAGAGATGAGTTTTGTTTAAAGAGAGGTACAATCAACAACGACCTGTATGATAATATTCTAGCCGTTCTTGTTTCTTATTTCACGCTAGTGCTAATACAACAAACATGTACGAAGAAGTATTATATTTACACAACGAGTCCATTATATTCCAAGTGCCCATTTAGGTATGTTCTGTGTAGAATCATAATTAGATTTCACAAGAGAAAATGTAAAGGACTCTTTAAGATAAAGCCTCTTTTGTAAGGATAATGCCATTCATTGTGAGGTTCATTTAATTCCACGCCGCAGAATAATCAACCTTTAGACTTTACCAGAAAGCAAGAGAATTGAAGTGTTATAAGTTTATATGATTCTCAAAATGCTTTACTTGTTGTAAGCCATAATTCAGAAGATGAATATATAGAATACCACAAATAAATTAATTGATACAAATAATTAATTACATAACATATAGTTCATAATACCAGATATATTAATGTTTCAATTTTTTTTTTTCAAAACCTTAAGACGATAAGGATTTTAGTAGCTGTTAGCCTTCCAAAATGCTTTTACTCGCTTTTTCCCGATGGAAAAACAATTTTTTTAGCCTCATAAGAATTTGAAAAAAATTATCTCTGATATTTGATGTAATTATTTGGAAAAACAAATAAAGATAATTGTTTGTAATGTAAAAACAATAACAAAAAACCATTTTGAACCAAATTGCTTAGGCTTATATTTTAAATATTCAAATTATAAAAAATAAAGTCATAGGTAAACTACCCTTTAATAAATGTTTACACAAAAACCAAGTACATAGTGCTATTCTAATGGTCAACTGCTCCATTTATATTAATTTTGATGCAAAATTGCTATTTTTAGTTTAAAAATATTTTAAAATAAAGAAACAATAATCAGTAAACTATCTTTAATTGAATGGCTAGGGTCCAAATAAAAAACTTTATGAGGTATAGCCCTATAAGTTTAAATATCAAATTCAAACCAAATCCATATAATGGTTTGGGTCTGTGGTCAGGGGTAGACAGATACACAGAAAGACAGACAGAAAGATAGACAGACATGGGTATACATGGTCGGAGACAAAGCCTATAAAATATACATATCAAGTTTGAACAAATTTATCTAGCTGTTTTGGAACCATGGCTAGGGACAGACAGACATACATACCTACATGAGGATGGATATTATTGTAAAGTCAACGTTTTTAGCTAGGCTCGCATAAAAGGTAAAAATTGATCCTAATATCGAGATTGATTTTGCATTAGTACAATACTTTCTCTTGATACGAACAAATAAAAATCATAATAGTGTTACTGTAATAATTTAGGTATATGTTAATAAACTTGAATAGGCAACATGGAAAGGATATTTTTCACATTCCAATATATATTTGGTTTTTTTGTATACTTATGTTTAATTATATTCATTGTATTTGTAACACAATAAAGTGTATACAATGTACAAGATAACAAAATATGAACTGGAAAGGTATGCTAGAACTGCCAGTTATTTTCCAGTTTTTACCTTAAAACTTGCCCAAATAAATACAATATTGCTCGAAGAGAAACATATATGAGTTTAATTTTATTCACATTATTATATCAACAGTTGTTAAATATTTGTCATGAGAATAGCAGCATTTGATGAGATACTCTTTAAACGAAGAGAAAAAGTTGTCCTAAAAGTCCAGGACACCATTGACAGACTTAATATCACCACGAGAAGAAAATTAAACTCTATTTTTCTACTATAAAAACATTATATATATTTTGACAAAAAAAGTTTTTATATAAAATTCACATAAACACTAACCTTTTCTCGCTTACCCTACACCCCACGTTAAAAAGCTTTTGTAACTTACTTTGCACATTTTCAAATATAGAAAACTATAATATTACACTTGAAATATCAAATAATATTTTTTAAATGATGAATATATTTATTTGTATAGTTCTTTTATAAGATATAACATATTATGTTTAAATTGGAAAGTTTTATGTATTGAAGATAAAAAGATATAATTATTACCATTGGAAATGAAGTATTTACCATCAATATTGACTCTACTGTGAACATGAAAGTTTAGACGGAAGCTAAGCTGGATTTTAAACCAATTTAATATTTCTAGAAGATAAATGTTTGCATACCAACTACATTGCTGGGGAGTGCTTTTTTTAGAAACTACCAGATATTTTCGCCATAAAGTACATCCTAGTATCAAATGGTTAACTTATGAATCCAAATTTTTATTCCCACAAAATTATAAACATTGAAAGAGATTAGGATTCACTTAAATCAAAACATAATAAAAAGTGGTAGCTGGTTTTCAATCAAGAAATACAAATAAATCGACAAACGCTCAAAATTAAGATAAGTTGGAACTAATAGCTAGTAGAGGGACTTTTATCGGTTACTACCCGATACCTTGGACACTAAATGACGTCCAGCAGGGGAGGAAATGGTTATAATGTGCTCAGTGTCTCAGTCCTACACCTAGTCAAATTACATAACCACACTCCAGAGGGGTAGTAAACACCTCTTTTCTCACGGTCTTAGTTGCTACTGCATAAAGCTACACATGCGCAGTCCAGAGTTTCCAACAGGTTTTTGTATCCAACCTCGTTTGTGAAAACTTATGTTAATGCTTGTGCTTTTCATTTTTGACAAGGCAAAACCCATAATAATGAACAGCTTGTCTCATTCTAAGCATGTATTTTATCTAGTTCTCAACTTTAATCAGTGGAACTTGAAGATACTAGTTTCTTATAGATGTAACAGTAGGCAATAATAGTGTTCCATAGTCATTACCACAGCTCTTGTTCACAGATGAAGGCCATGAGGTTATTGCAGCCCACGTCAAACATTGGTTTATCTCGGCGAATACATCCGCAGTTCTCGGCTTTGCTTTTGTCACTTGGTTCTGAGGCGGCCCAATTAACAAACCCTGTACTCTCTAAAGATGCTCCTGCAAATATATCAACATGGGAATGGACAAAATATTTCATTTTATTTTGTTTTCAATTGATTTGTTGGGAAATTATTTGACTTAAAATTGCATATCTAATTATTATTACTATATTTGTTAAATATTTATTAAGAATATATAATTTAACTCAAGTTGGGAATACAGGGAGCGTGGGAAAAGACCAATCTTTTTGCAGTTTTTATAGCAAAACTTATTTTTCACCAAATGAAATAAAATGCTGTTTCAATATTAATTTCTTCACATGGTGATATCATCAGTTGTTGAATATTTATCATGATCATAGCGGAATTAGAAGATAATTTTTTTAGATAAATAAAAACAAATGTCAATAATTCTCAGGACAATCTTGATAAATATTCAATAAATGTTGTTATCACTATGTAAATAAATTTAAATTCTATTTTTGTGTTGAAGAAAAATTTGGTTCATTTTGCCAAAAAACTTTCTTATATAAAAACTGCAAAGAATAAGGACATTTTCTCATGTTAACCACATTCCCACCTTAAGGGAAACTCATATGCCTACTTACAGCAAAATAGCCACAAATTGCGGAATTAATTTTGGAAACATCTTTTCTGAAGTGTTAAGAACACTAAAGCAATCCTCTATTGTCTTCACAATTGTTTGTTAGGACCCCGTTAAAAATTAAATTAATATGTTTGAGGAATGTTACAATGTTACTAACCATATGTCTATACTTTGATATTATAAATGTGACATTTTGCGTTCAAGTCGTTGAAAATAATAATATTTGTGTTGTAACCTTTTCGCGATGTTTCAGAAAAGGAAGTATTGTGAATATCGAAAAAACCAACTCGAGATTTTGATGGATGACCCCTTGAACCTTAAAATGTGGTTTTATAAATGCCGCCTCTCTGTATCTTGGCCTGGATATGAAACTATTATACTTTTCGGGCTAGACCTTGGTATCTAGAGCTTTTATAGGGTACCCCGGCCAGAAGGAGATTTGGGGATTATATATCTGACCCTAACATTAAACGTAGTTTACTTAAGGCTCTAACTATTTAAATAACAATTCGTATCCAGGCACTGTTTAACATTACAAACAAAATGTTGCATCTCATTTTCCCCCAAAAATGAGTTTACATAAGAGGAAATTTCAAATTTGTATCATATCTCCGCAACGATTTGATAAATAACATATCTTATGATTACAAAGTTGTAGGAGTATTAACGATACAACACTTTAAGAAAGATTTTATTTGATAAAACTAATATTTTCCGAACTTCAAGTAAATATTTGTTTTTAAATAAATGTCTGGAAAATGGGGAGAAAGTTTCTTTACTCTTTTGATAACCGAGATGTATCTCTTTTCTTAACATATTATTTCTGTAACAGTGTAAATTATTTCATTTTTTAACTTTGGTAGAATATGTTGTTTTTTACATCGCGATTTTCCAACAATATATATTATTTCGTTTCATTATATCTTACAGAGTTAAAGTAAATATCCCAATTTTTGGGTAAAGGAGCGAGCGAGAAAATTTGTGTAGTGAACACTCAATTTCTAAAACAAAAAATATATAATTAAGAACGCAAAGTATTTAATCCTCTACAGATTTTCTCAAACTCCAGGAAGGAGCCCTTTTAAAATTATCTACGTTTATTTTAAATTAGATAATGCTATATGTATTGTAAATTATTAATTATTAACCCTCAAATATAATTTATACCACTATAAATCCACATGGCTGATTCACTCACTGACATTAATATTTACTCACTTCCAGATGAGCTAGAATCTTGAAGTTTGGTAAACTTATAGATTTTAGCTTGTAGCCAACGGGAAATTCCAAAAAGTTAAAAAATGTAATTTTAACCCCCAACAAAAATTTAAAATGGCGGAGTAACTTTAAAGTCAGTGCGGACCTTTCTTTGGAAATCTCTTGTGGCTAAACGGTAAAACTCGTCAAAAGTGGCTCTGGCATTAAATTTGTTTACATCCACTTGCAAAGAAAATGAAACGGGGTTTTGGGGGCGTAGCCCCCAACGAGCAAAGCAGGTTTAGTTATATATTTAGACACTAACGTTAATACCCACAAGTTTTTTTAAATACACATTTTGATTTGTTAAATTTATATACCTTACAATAATTTATAGTTATTTTGAATGATTGGCAAATATTTAAATATATTTCTGTGAATTTGTTTATAACTAATCATTATGTTTTTAATCCTACCTAAGACAGTCTGATATTGACCCTCATTATACATGTCATGAAATCCAACCAAGGCGAAGTCATTCTCCCATCCATCTTTGACTTTAGGATATCTTCGGAATAGCCCTTGAACCACTTCGAGTTCCCTCTCCGAATTAAGAATGACGAGATGTCCTCCTTCTTTGGAACAGGTTTTCTTAGCCTCGTCCCATGGTTTCAAAGTCGTATGGAACTTGTAGTAGCCGACACCAGGCACGAGTTCGTAGTCTGGACCGGCTCTTATTGGAGGAGCTGAGAAAAGAGGCAGTTATTATTATTAATATTATTATTAGCACCGCGTCTTACTACCCGTTCGGGTTATACGCACTTACGCTAATGTGTAATGGTAGGGTGATTGTGAGATGAAATGGAGGACCTACAGTTTAACGTGGAATCTGAACCACGGTGGAGGCCTGGCATTCCCCACATTCACAAGATGTCTTGTCAGAGGTGAAGGAAAGGTTTGGTAATCAGTTAAATCTGTGCCGGAACCGAGGATTGAACCCTGGCCACCAGCACAGAAATTTGACACCTTACCCCTAGACCACAAGGTAACCATAAAGAGGCAGTTATTTACTAAATAGTCATTAATAGGGCCCAGATTTTGATGACATGGGATTTTTTTTATTAGTTCATCACATACAATGCTCATAAGTACATAAACTCTGTTCATGATCCCCTTGTAAAAACTTATATTTTATAGATAATTTTTATGCATTTTTGAGTCTTTAAAAGTCATTTTGCAATCATTATAAGGCACTCACAATAAATAATTTAATTTTTAAAATACTATCGCTATTTTATATATGATTACATTCTGAAACTTATTTTTATTTTTTTAACGCAAAGTTGTCGGGATGAGAAGGTAATGCAGGTCATGAACTTTGTATCCTCGTTGCTTGTGTGACTGTAAAGTTTACATTCCTGGTAAAACACTGCAAATAAGTGGGAGAAGGTAGCGATTACTCCTGGAGCAGATATTTTGTAAATCAATGTTATGCTTAGCAGATTGTTACAGTTTAGTTCAAGGCTTTTCATTGCATTTTACATTTAATTTCGTGTGCATTTATTACGAGTTTTTCCCTTAGTACTTTTAGGTCATTTTTTTTATTAATCAGATGTCATCTTTTAGAATCTTTAGGTAACTTTTTTGGTTATTTTTTTGATAATTTTCAGGTCCGAAAAATCTTGACCCTGTTCATGAAACACACTGAAAATATCACTTTTGCTTAGGAAAATATTTAAATAGCTGAGTAGTGGAACACTAGCACACCAAGTAATAATTACTGGATCGGATTGGGGAAATATTTTCTTCTAGAACAATCATCTTAACCCGCGTTTTGATTTGTGGCTTTTATTAATTTTTTTTATTAATAGGTAGAACCTTAAATATATGGTTGTTAAGAAAAAAAAAATACGTCTGCAGTTGTATTTCTAAACATAAACATATATATTATAAACCAATATAAAGTAAGATTACATTCATTAATCCATATACCAATTTTATTATTAGTTAATAAATACCAGCCTTGGTGGCCACGTGGTCCGACGTACTACTCTCGCAGTAGGCTGCCAATGACGCTGATGGGGAGATCGAGGTTCAAATCTCGATCGGTGTACTGAGGGTTGTTTTTACTCTATCATCACGCAAATGCGGGCAAATCTACTCTAAATATAACCTTCCTAATCCATAATACCACTAGCTTAATTAGTACACGAATGTATAAGACAAGCGGGTAGTAAGCCGCGGTGTTAAAAAAAAAGTTAATTAATCTAAAAACATGACACCCTTATCCTCAACAACTATCCATAAAGTCTGTTCATTGTAGGAATTGTTTTCTGAAAGACCTTTTTCCCTACCAGAACTCTATTATATAGTAGGATATTGTTGGGAAAAAAGACCTTACAGAGAGTAATTCCTACCGTGAATGGAGTATATCTTATCAAACAGAGAATCCCTTAAGAAAATTATGATTACATATCTTTAATATATGGACTTAGCCTTCCACAAAAAAGAAATTGATAACACGATTCAAATAAAAAAAAGTGTGAATATTTCTACTGAGCAACATTGGGTTTTTAAAATTGTATTTTCTATTATATTTTTGTGATACTTATTCTGAAAATTCCTCATCAATAATCAGTAATGCACATATTCATACTATATTATTATATACATACATTACTATTTACAGCCTGTGGCCTGGCTCAGTTTTTTTTATTAATGTCATATATTTTTCACTACCTGCTTGCTACCTGTCGTAGCTTCATATGCCTTATAATCTAACTTAGTACTAGGACTGACACAACATCCAGACCCCGACCGTTAATTCATCATTGTAAAAGGGTGAACCTACATTTCACCAATGATAATTTTTTTGGCGATGCCGGGAATCTAATCCGGGACCCTTAACTCAGTAGATAGACACGTTACCGACCGAGCTAAGCTGTCGGATGACATATCCATACTCCAATGCGTTATTTCTCACCTGTTACTTTAGCTTCCAGCAAAACTATTTCTCTGTCTTCTAATATCTCCGTGGCTTGCTCCAGATCAACTTCCCACGCTCCAGTCTCTTGATCACCACTATTCAACTTGTCTCCGCCATGTTGTAGGCTTAACTAAAATCAATATAATATTTATTAAATTGAAAATTGACACCTGGATATGGTAACTGAACCCGGGACCTTTGGCCTATCTGTCCACATGAGATATCTAATTCCATGCTTAGGATCATTCTTCACTCATATTTTAAGACAAAGTCTGTGATGGATCTGTGTAAATTGCCAGTTACATATGAGTGATCAATTAGGATCGAGAGGTATTAGATAACCCAAACACCTTCGACTTGGACTGGATTATGCTTACAAATGCACAATAACAATTGTACATAATTTTCATCATTGATTAAAATATACAAGCCATTATATTTCTAAGTATGGTTATAGCTGCATCTAAAAACCATATTATTTATATTAATTGTTCGTATGTAGCTGAAGATTTCCACACGTCCATCACAGACTTTGCCTTAAAATATCAGTGAGTAATGACTTTAGGCACATGATAACGCCTGCATAGCTTAGGGGTATGAGAATTGGCGAAGTAAGCCAAAGGTCCCTGGTTAAATTCCCGTGTCTTGGTGTTATTTTTAAATTTAATATATACGATATTTGGATGTGGCTACAATTTTACTTAAGAACGATTACAGTTTGATTAATTAATATATTATTAAAATTAATCCTACATTTTCGAACACATACTTCACGAAAAAATATTTCATCTGAAAATAAATAAATTAACTTTTACAATGACAAAGAACCTAAACAAAGACGTATAGTCTCACAAAGATAGATAAATAATAGCATAATATAAATAAAATGACACTGGGACAGTTGTTTAAACTCTAGTCTACCGGTTCTATGCTACAATCGTTCTATTCAATTCGCTTTTCGTGATCATCTTATCGATTGGAATGCATTGCAACAAATACATTTACACAGTCACTCCATCGGAATGTCATATTTGTTTAGCTGTAATTGATTTACTTATATAGGCCTACATTAAGAACTATTTCACGTACAAAGAACACAGTATTACACTTGAGCTAAACAATAATGCCAATAATTTATTTTTAACATTTTAAGAAATCTGGAATTATTATCAATGGCTATCCTGTTTGGCCCCTACAGCATTATCTTTCTAAAAAATATTGATGTATACTTTTAGTTTTATTGATTTAAGATATTGCTTTATATACTGTGAACGTTAAAATTATTTTAGAATTATTTTTTTCTCAATTTAGCTTTAAAATGGTAGAACTCATGAATATATTTTTTAAATTTCCATTATAAATACTGTCTAACTGTAAGAACAAAAATGGGTAATTCATATATTATGATATGAACTGTCGGCTAGAGTAATTCCATATTTACATAATATTTGAAAATATTGTTTCAATCATTTCAGTCTCTTATTTTTCATAATGTTAGCTACACCCCTGCTTTTGAGTAACTTAAATGTATACATGTAATAAAGTGAAGGAAATAATGATAGAATAACATGTATGTAAACACATTATGTGATTTATACACCTATGATAAACTCATATTAAAAGATAACATGGAGAGTATTTTTTCTAGATGTTTATCAAATAAACAAAGTTTATATTTCCACTGTGTTACTGGGATTGTTTCATGTTATAGACGATCTATTTATAAATAAAACGCCAACCCAAGATCAAGTTACATTCAATGTTACCGAAAATTATTTCAAGGGAGTTGTTCGTCTCCTTATAATCAATTAGCCACAAAGTAAATAATGCCCCATAAATAACCTTCTACAGAACTGTAGCTCGTAAACTTTTGACATTTGAAGGAAAAAAGTTCCAAAAATGCGATAAATGTAAATTAAACTAGTGCAAATATAATGCACCATTTATAATAATGATGAAAAGACATAACATTAAATCTTATTTTATTACTTATATATACAATTATTATTAATATGCTAAATCATAAATCCAAACACAGTCCTAGCATTAGAAGGCTAGCTTCTAAAAATATGTTTGGACCTTCATCTACGTAAATATTAAATCCTTATCGTATCTTTCTTGCCTATATTTACATAGCTGGTGGAAAATTAAAAAGGCGCCATCTTGATAACCCGGTCTTCTCTTGATGAATATAATAGACACGGCAAGTCTAATCATATCAGCTCAATGCCACAGTTTTTGCTCTTTAATAGCTTAACCATTCATAAATACTTGACTTTAGTGAAATAACTAAATTGCTATCAAAGTACCTGTGCTGTCCAATGGCCAGTGGTGTTTCTGCTAGTACTTATTGAGAACTTAATGGGAGCTATACGAATGTTAGAACATTGTAGAGATGACACAGAAGAAACCATGATGACATGAACAACATATGTAAGCGTACACACCACTTGAAGAAACAAACGTCCTTTCATGATGACGAGCAACGATTATGGCACTTTTAGGTGTTTTTTTTCTGTTCATATAATAATTAGACCCGACCGCTGTAATATAAATAGCAAAGAATACTTAGTTTGATTCATATATGGCCTTCAAGCATGACAAACTGTATTTCCCTCTGCAGCTAACCTATTCGTATTGATAAGCCTTACCAAATGGTTTAGATATATGCAAATGTTGATCCATACAAATCCTCATTACTACTAAATGTGATGAACTATTATGCTAATACTACTTATTTTTCCTTTATTATATCTAGCTGTTTGGCATTACAATAATATATAAACTAATATATGTTCCTTTTCTTATTGCGGAAGGATTATTTATGTTTAATATTCGTGTTAACACTGTATATTTAAAGGAACGAGGACAACAAATTAGTTATTATTTCGCACACCATATCATTTAGTAGGGTTGATTAGTTTATATATTTAGAAAGAATTTCAACTAATTGTAACAATATTCGATTTTTTTTTAAATAGGACAAATTAGAGTCGCGAAATGTACGGTATTACTCGGTCAGTAAGCAGTTAACATCTCGACTGTTACAAAATAAATGTAATACTCAGAATATACAATACAATAGTTTCAATGGTGGAAGACCTAGACGCAGATGGAAGGATAACATTAGATTATTATTATTATTATTATTAGCACCGCGTCTTACTACCCGTTCGGGTTATACGCACTTACGCTAATGTGTAATGGTAGGGTGATTGTGAGATGAAATGGAGGACCTACAGCTTAACGTGGAATCCGAACCACGGTGGAGGCCTGGCATTCCCCACATTCACAAGATGTCTTGTCAGAGGTGAAGGAAGGGTTTGGCGATCAGATAAATCTGTGCCGGGACCGAGGATTGAACCCTGGCTGCCAGCACAGAAGTCTGACACCTTACCCCTAGACCGCCAGGTCACCAATAACATTAGAAAGGACCTGAAAGAGATAGGATGTAATGAGGTGGACTAGGTAAAACTAGCTCAGGATAGGGTGTAATGAGGTGGACTGGATAGAACTAGCTCAGGATAGGGTGTAATGAGGTGGACTGGGTAAAACTAGCTCAGGATAGGGTGTAATGAGGTAGACTGGGTAGAACTAGCTCAGGATAGGGTGTAATGAGGTGGACTGGGTAAAACTAGCTCAGGATAGTATGTAATGAGGTGGAATGGATATAACTAGCTCAGGATAGGGTGTAATGAGGTGGACTGGGTAAAACTAGCTCAGGATAGGGTGTAATGAGGTGGACTGGGTAAAACTAGACTCAGGATAGGGTGTAATGAGGTGGACTGGGTATAACTAGCTCAGGATAGTATGTAATGAGGTGGACTGGATATAACTAGCTCAGGATAGTATGTAATGAGGTGGACTGGATATAACTAGCTCAGGATAGGGTGTAATGAGGTGGACTGGGTAGAACTAGCTCAGGATAGGGTGTAATGAGGTGGACTGGGTAGAACTAGCTCAGGATAGTGTGTAATGAGGTGGACTGGGTAGAACTAGCTCAGGATAGTGTGTAATGAGGTGGACTGGATAGAACTAGCTCAGGATAGTGTGTAATGAGGTGGACTGGATAGAACTAGCTCAGGATAGGAATAGGAGGCATACTTTTGTAAGTGTGGCAATGAACTTTAGAGTTTCTAATGCCATATATATATAATTATATAAATAATTTTTTTCTGGCCTTATGGGATGGAAATAAAATTTTATCTGGTCTGTCCATCTATATGCCCGAGCATAAGAATGTATATATCATTATAAAATTTTAATTAATTCCCTAATATTGAACAAACTTAATAAACACAGAGGCACGTACCACAAATTTTACTGTTTATAATACTCATTTTAGGCAAACACTAGGGCATTAAAGTTGCCTAACTTTTCAAATTGTCAACTTTTCGAAAATATATTATCCTCAAGCATACACTTCCTCTGAATTCAGCCTTCCTCTAACCTCACCGATTAGTGTATAACCCGAATGGTTAGTAAAATGTGGTGCTAGAATAGTATTAATACATTTTAACAATGTTCTTGATGGTTTATCATTATAATTTTACTCCATAATATAGTCATAAAATATGAATATAGAATTAATTACATTTGTAATGGTTATTGTAAAAGTTTGAATTTTGATGATTCCAACTATTATTTTTGGCTCATATTTTTACAATCATTTACTGAAACTATTAACCCTACATAAATGAATAAATATGAAATGTGTCTTTTGATGTGTGGTAATGTATACATTTCTATTAGTATTTCCTTAAGAAGGCTTAGTATTGAGTATGTAAAGTCTTGATACGTATGAAAAAATGTGCACGACATAATGAGAAATAAATAACATATTCTTACTGAGGGATTAGTCTTAGCCCTCAAGTAAATAAGTGGTATTAAAATTATTGGATGAAGGCTGTACCTATTTATAGTATTTTGCCGTAATATGACTATTGTGTCTTTGTTATTCTTCAGGTAGGTATACTTATAGTACAAATATTGTTTTTCTTTTAAAATTATTTAATTTTTTTTAAACTTAAATGATTATAACTTAAACATTCATGTTCATAAATAATGGCATGGTATTAAAATGAATCCATATGTCATGCAATATTTCCATATATACAAAATTTAGCTTCACATATTTAGTTTTATTTATTTTAAATAAATGTTTAGGTATTTATTGGTTTTAATTAAAATATTACTTTTAAATACTATCCAGATATAAAAAAATGACAAATATTCCCCTACTTTTAGTATTAATAAGTTGCTATTATATTTCTATTTAACTTTAAATTAATTCTTGTTGATTTTACACTTACCTATAACAACAGAAAAAATATGTTTACGTTTATTGAAATATTAATTATTGGAGTTTATAAATATATTTAAAATGATTAATTAAAACATAAATACAATATAATTATACAAGTATATTACTTATTAAAATAAATTATACATAAAATGTACATGACTTTCTGTAAATTTCCAATGGGGAAAAGAGTTTGTTAAAACTTAATTAATATATTTAATAAAATATAGTTGAGGTCAAAATAAGCTTAAGATGACATCAACAAATCATTTTCGACATAGTCAGGGTACACTTAGAGCCAAAATGATTATTTACCTTTATTTTGCTCCTTCGGTGTCTTATTCCACCACTAAAAGAACAAAAAATTTAGATATAATTTTTAAATATATTTTTGTCTTAAATAACTAACGTTTAATATAAATTTGGTTTTAATATTGTTTATGTAAATTTTGACTCTTTAAACTAAACTTTTATTAATGTGATCAAATTCCTACCTGAGTATAATAAAATTTATAGTACTAAGGTCCTACGTCATTTTATATTTCTTGTAAAAATAAAATAAATATCATTTATACTATAAATTTAATAAATATTATTAAATGTTATCAAATTAACTTTTTGACTGTGTTTTTCTTTACGGCCCCCATACGGCACGCACATGCTAGTAGCCTACTCTCCATAAGGTACATTAGGGGTCTGCCCACCTCAAATAATAAAAATCAGACATATTTTTCCGACCCTCCTCCTCTAACAAATAATCCCTTACATCGCAACCTAAATTAAAATACCCCACATATCTTTCTCCCCTATAATTTTATCCACCGCTACTTTTTCCCTTTCCCACCCTAAAATTGTTGTTCCGTCTCCCCGAAACTCCCTTAGTTTTTTTTTAAAAAAATATATGTATCAAGCGTCACCAAAGTATACCGCACAAGCCACTCGTGGCACAGTACAAGGATAAAACGAGATTACTTTTTTTTACAATAAATCTTATAATTTTGTAAACAATCTATTTTATAAACACTAAATTTGTAATGTATCAGAAATATTAAAGATTTCTCAATATAAATTATATTATAAAATTAGTAAATATTAGTTAAACACTCAATTATAAATGTATCATTAATTTTAGGTCTCATTTGTTTGGAAATAAAAATGTAAGTAGTGTGATTAATCTTTGACTTCATTTTACTTGAATTTTAAATAAGAAAGAAAAAATATAATGTGTTCAATTTCTCAATAATCGAACTGATTTAAAAACAGAATATCAATAGGTTAAATGTATAGGAAATGTACCAGCATTTACAAAGAGATAGATACGAATAAATAATATCAGCAGGATTCGAACCCCAACATCCATATCACGAGAATACTAACCAGATGAGCTTGAAATTTAGTCCACGTGTCCACTGACGATGGTATCAAGTAAATAGTTTTGTTTAATCTATTTTAAGTATGCTATATACAATAAGTGCTCAACCTACATGGATTTGAGCTACGTGAGTTCATAGATACGCGGTTGCGTCACTTCCTATTATGACTAACAAATCCATTTATCAAATGGCACTTTTACATATTTGATTGCTTTCCTAGTAAGTTGGCGCACAGCTGATAGAGTCGTCGCCATATTTTTGTTTGTTTCTACCTTGGACGCAAATAATGTATTCAAAGTATTCTTTTTTTAAACGCAGAAACTGTTTAGCTTTAGTTATCCTTTGGAGCAAATATTTACGCCAAAAATACCTCTACCATTCTTCTTACGTGGTTTTTCATCTTAAGTGTAAGCAAGGAAAAATTAAAATTATATTTTGAGTACTGTACATTTTAAAGTAATTATACTTTATATAATTACAATTATCTTATTGTGTAAATATTTGACAATACAAACTAAGTATACAACATTCTAAAAATATATGTATATTTATTTAAAACTAATATATAATTTTACTTACTATTTTAAGTTAAAATCCTGCATTTCCACGATACTTTTAACCAATGTGTTACTTAGTCCATTTGGAAGGACTTTAATAACCAATATATACTGCATTATAACCTAACATATTATGTTGGTTACAAATCAGGATAAATGTTGCTAATTAAATGTACCGTCTTTAAACTTACTCGTCAATGCTTACGAAATTCGCTAAAATAAGTTAACTTAGTTTGGCTTCTATGAACATGATACAACTTCAATAAAAACCACACGAGAATGTTAAGGTACGAGTATACTGTAGATTAAAATCTAGCTAGACAGCGTTTACTCTAGCGAGAGCTTCTCCAAACAATGTTTAAACTGCAGCCGAGTTTTTATCTACATAGTGTCTAGGTAGACTACCTTAGAACGACTCTACCTAGACTTCTCTATCTGATATGTACACTAGACTCTCGGGATAGAGTAATTAGATAGAATTGACTGTATTCGTGATTTACATCCATGAAATGTAAACTGTCAAAGAACTCCCAATTATATTTCCACACTACATCATCTCATCCATCAACACTTTTCTTATTATTCATTTTCCTTATTTCCGAGTTCATTTGGCACCGAAGATTATACCATTTCCTACTAACTTCTACCTCTTCCATTTCCAAAGATTCAACTATCTTTTTCAGTGCCTTTGCTTTTTTTTTATCCTTATTTCGATAACTCCAACATTCTAGAATTCAGGTTAGCTTTCAAAATATCCAATCAAAGTTACTGTTTTGGTTCTATCCAACACCACATTAGTCTTCGCCATTTCATCCGAGAGCAGATAGTCTATTTGATCGATCTAGTGAGAGCTAGACACTCTCACTGATGTGCTCTCACGGCCGTTTCCACTGTCACTCTACACACCCTAGCTAGATCTCACCTAGAGCTTAGACCTGCTCTCACTAGGGTGCTCTCACGACTGTTTCCACCGTCACTCTACACACCCTAGCTAAATATCACCTAGAGCTTAGACCTGCTCTCACTAGGGTGCTC
>CABFVX010007492.1:0-30529 GCA_902151425.1 Timema shepardi
TAATTGGCTATGAACAGTAATACAGACTCTGGAAGAGGGGAGACTTGCTTTATGTTACCATGTAAAACCAATCAATGTGGGCAACAGTGCCCAAATAACGTTTGACCTTGTTAAACATTTAATAGCTAAAAAAATACCATCGCTTATTTTAATGAGAGCAAACATGATTAATTAACTTAGTATGTAAATATTAGTTATTGATTGTATCATTATCAGAACACTAAAGTAAAATTAATTTATTAAGTCAAACCATTCTGGCATCGCTAAAAGACATAACCCCTCCCCCATCATTCCTTCTCAACAGTCAATAAATAATTTAACGACTTAAGGCCTTCTCTAACTTAGGTGTTGGGCGTAGCTAGGCAAACTATCCTACAGTTATGTGTGGAGGAGTATCATACCTCGCGGGCTCAGTGAATTAGAAGTTGCTACCTTTCAATCTCGACGGAGTGTACCTAAATGGCATGGATTCTTTTGACTTTGTTAAAACTAACAGTGTTTCAGCCATATATGAACGACTTTACCAATTCTCTCAAAGATGTATAGCCTAGGTATGAATTCATTAATCATCAGAAGCTCTCATATCAATATGAACGTATAAACTAGAAGGTATATAGCATAAAATATAAAATGTAAAAATATAAATTTGGTAAAGTTTATTCAATTGCATAATTCATATGATTATTTCTTAGACGGGCAACTAACACTCTGGAGCAATGGGTGGTTCCTTATAGAGGCTCCAAACTTTCGAGTTAACATACGTATTTTTCCGACTTGCTACTCATACATTTACTAAAAACTGTCAAATTCTCCTACTTGTGTTGAGAAAATTCAAGAAATTTTACCAAATTTTCCTTTTCTCCAGCTTAATATATTGATTCGAAATGTCTCACAACAAAAGATGTTCAATAAACAAGACCTAAAATAATTACATCTTGTCCATAGCTTCTTTCCATTATTTGTAACTTGTTTTTACCAATGGTTAAGGTCATATAAAATCTAAAAAAACTTTTGTCAGAAAATAAATATATTATCTATAAAAATCACTTATAATTTATTTACTTATGTGTTACACCTAATTTTACTGCAATTTCATTTCATACGATTTGTTACAAAGCCCTATGACAAATATAATTAAACTATTAAAATAATTTAATTTACCAAATCATATATTTTTTTATCCATAATATAGAGAGGGAAGGTGGTGACAGAAAATCTTATGATCTCTTACAGGGGGGATAGGAGTGGGGGTAAACAACTACGAAAAAGCCTTAAGTAATTTAAGGACGGCCCCTTATTAGATATAGCTATACATATTTGTTCAATTGAAAAATAAATTATCAATTCCCTGCATAATACCTAAATAAACAACATTTTTTCATCAGCAGCGATCTTTATTGCATTATTCTTCACGTTTTTTCCCTTTAGTAATTTTGAACGCAAATTAAAAGGGAAAATGCCGAAAAGAGTAGGCCTAAGTAAATATTTAAATAAAATAAGTATTGCGCAGGAGTTTTATTTTAAAATCTTTTCTTTCCCGTCAAAGTCCATAATTTAACCATCAAGGTTGAGATGAATGAAGATGAAGACAAAGTACTTCCCGTTTCATCCGATTTTAAGATGGTAAACCCACCCAATTCACCCCCTTCTTCAATTCTCTTGGGACACATACACCATATTCTGCTATGATGCTCTTCTAGAAATAAAGACCTTAGCTCTCAAGTTAATATTGATAAAAAATAGTAACGATTCAAACTATGAGCAAATTAAAAATTTATGTTTAGCTTAAATATTTTACAAATACCTCCTCAGACGTTCCTTATTAATTACAAAAATTTTGTGTGAATATTGCATAGTGAGAAATTCTGGTTTTTTTCTCCATTGGTCTAGCTTAATCCATTACCCTCATCAGTGGTCACGTGGGTTAAGGCGTCAACCTTTTCTGGTTTATTTTGTCACTGGCATGAAGGTCAAGGTTAAATTCACTGTCAGAGCTACTGAAAGTTATTTTTCATAAGAAAAATTTAATTTCCTTTCCCTCCGTTAAAATTATATTTTCCTTATATTTACGCCATTAGTGTAGATATATGAAATACCAGATTAGTATTGAGACGTGGAGCACAGAAAAAAAAGAGTAAAAGTTTTGGTTAATATATTTTCTTTATGACGTTCTTCAAAAGTAATTCCTTTGATTGGTTTATTCAACGAGCTAAACCATAATGTGACAACTTAAGCAAGTACAAACAGTAAATAAAACAGGCTAACTTGTCCCATCAGAAGCAGTATATTAATACTATATTGGCTAACTTGTAACGTAACAGCCATTGTAGTTTCATTTAACCCACCAGAAGCTCCAAATAAAAAAACTGAACAGGAAATGTAGATAAGACCTTTTCCCCATCATAGCGGTAGTTGAAACAAGGGCCCTAGGATATTACACCGTCACGCTCTAACCTGGTTTGGATGGTTTAATACGGTCCTAACACCGGCTTCATTCATATTTACAGAGGGACCGTCTTGGCTGTCTAATCAAAATATCCCTCCTCTCGACTATGCATCGTTACATCTCACCAGCTACTTAATAAACCGTCTTGGCGTTCCAGCCGAGACCTCTTCTTGAATTCATTTTTTATCACAGTCAAACTATTTTAATATAAATACTATGCAAGAAGAGATTGATGATTTGAAAGTAGCGGTACAGCTTTAATTTTTCAAATTTCTTTACCGTGCGTTTTAGATTCAATACTCTCCATCAGTTATTTAAACTGTATAATTTTGAAAAGGATGAATACGATGAAATCTAACATTTATCTGAAGAAAATATGGGGAGTGGGGGGGGGGGATAGACAAACGGAGAAGAAATGTGCACTCGGTTCAGATTTGACCTGAATTGGGTTCCTGATTCAGAGGTAGCATTGATAGCTAGTTCAGCCAGTGACGAAACATTGGCATTCGTATTCTAGCCGGGTATATTGAGGTGTGGTTTTCTAAATAGTTTACCATTTTCTCCTCACACAAATGTATACACACTTTCTGTAAATTCTTTGTTCCAAATCTCTACCCCATTAGTGCATAGATATGACTGGCCCGGACATACACCACAAGTAAAAAATATATATGGTGCAAACTTTGATAAGAAAAAGTAAAATAATATAATTATCATTATGTTTCATACCCACCCGTATGCAATTAAACTTCGGGATATTCTCTGTACAGTAAACAGTTTTAAAATCTGAACATATTGTTCACTTTCATTTAATCACACTTTACGTAATACATTATAATTGTTGCCAAGCTGATCGCTAGAGTATTAAATGGCCTTAGATTGATGTAATTAAATCGTACTGAGAGGCCATTGGTTTAAAACAAATACGCCACTTCTTTCAATTTGATTTAAAACCCAAACAAAAATGTTGTTTGTGTAAAATAATAATAATTTTAAACGCTACCTTTACCAACAATAACTTATAAATATATCTATATAAAAAAAAACTTGTAAAAGAACCCTCATTTTTTGTTTATCAAAAACAAGTGTTCACCAGCTAGTTTTAAATAACCCAAAAGAAACAAAAATAAAGTTAAAGAAGTACAAGATCGACGGCATTTATAAAGAAGATTTTCTGTTTAATCAAGTTTGTCATTTCAGTTTGTTTGTATGTGTGCCTGTCACACTGGCTCTAACTTTGAACAACATTTTAAACTAATGTGATTTTACCTGCATCTCTGGTAGAACGGTTTAAACGCTAAGTCGTCTCTCTCGTTATAGACTGGCCTACCTATGACCGGAAGATCGAGGTTCGAATACCACTCGGATGTGCACAGGGTGGTTTTACTTAAATGGTTTTTACTCCACCTCCACGCAAATGCGTGTATACTTTCTTTAATTTCAACCTTCCTTATACCTAGTACATTAGTATAATTAGTAAATAGGCATACAACCCGAACCGGTAGTAAGATGTGGTGATTAAAAAAATGTTTTAATACTTTTTATAAAATTAATACGGTTTCAATATAGATTATACATATACTGACAAAGTGTATATTATAATCATAATTACATTTTCTTATAATTTTAGAATAACATTTTAGTAGCCTACCCAGACGGAAAACCACCTACTACTTAAGAATAAAAGCCAAAAGCACTAAATCCAAGCTTCGTATTTGAAGACTTGAACAATGACACCTCTATTTTAAGTGATTGATATTTTTCATGCTTATATTCTTTTTATGTTTTTTCAATGGTAATTTATAAGAGAGAAAGAGAGCTCAAATAATACAGTAAATCGTATGTATTTAGACGATAATTAATATTATGTCAAATTAGTTACTTCACCATATTAAATTTTAATTCAATGTAAGTACTGTTATGGACCATCTGCAAGTTCCAACAATCATTTTCAAAGGTACCTCTAAACCCAAAAGGGTAAGAACCACTGCCTTAATTCAACTTTCTTGCTCGTCCAAGTCACAGGGTTTGTAGTAGATCCCAAGGACAGTTCAGACGTTTTGGTATTTATGTGCAACTTTACTGCTCAAAACAGGCACGTATTCAGGGCGGGGGCTTGTGGGGGTGAAACCCCTTACTCCCCGTAAATCTAAACAAAAATTAAGAATCATAATAAAAAGATACAAAATTATAAATTTATCTTGTAATAATATCTTGTCTTGTAATAATAAATTCCTAGTTAAATATACAGTAGTAATTCATTTCAGTTTTACATTTTTAATTGGACTAAACATTGTGAATAATAAGATGTAATATAATCATGAATTCCTCCACACACAGAGATAAAATATGTTGAAATTTCGTAAAAAAAAATAATTATATTACAATTGACACATGCTTGCATTCACTAATAATTAATATAATTTTTATGACTTTAAAAATAAATTTATTGTTTTTTTAACTATATAAAATTAGTATATTTTCTATTAAAATTCATAAAATATTATATCAATTACTAGTGAATGCAAGAATGGGTCTACTTCAATATATCTTTTTACAAATTTTTGACATATTTTTCTATCCTTGAAAGGTCAGATTCGTTCACCTCCCTTCCCCCATTGTTTAGTCTTGAGATGACTGTCGTCGTGGAACAAAATTTGAAGATTCATGAACCCCCTACCCCCCGACAGAAAATTCTGGATACGTGCCTGGCTCAAAATATTTAGTTAAAGACCTTAACAATTCTTTATAGACATCGGGAACCTTGTCATAAGGCCGTCCATACATTCATCGATTACGGATTAATGACTTATCATAGATATTAGTTCATATTGTAATTCTGACGTGTCTACGGCAATCTCTTTTATGTTTATATTCAGTCAGTGGCTTACACTATCCATCCTAAGTGAATATAATGAGTTTGGTGAATTTTAAGGAAGTGCATCAGCATTTTTTTTAAAGAGGATAGAATATCACTTTGAGGATAAAACATATTCTGGTGAAACTGGTCAAAATAAAACCCTGGCTTCCATGTTTGTCATGATAATCATATGTTAATATCTACTTTTACTCTGCATCATCATCCCATGTTGAAATTAAATCAACTGAACCAACATTACATTAATGCACGAGTGTATCTACAAAAATTATTATAATGATTTATTGGCTGTCTACCTTCATAAATCCTTCCTCATTAGCGTAATTAATAAACATTCCGAACACTCTGAAAGGTAATGAGATATGGTGAAAAAATAAACTTATCTGCTTACGGCAGCTCGAAAATTAAATTAATAATTACAATTTTGTATTAAACTCACTGAATTGGTGTTTTTTATTAGTAATATAAAATTCAATGCTCGCTCCCCTGAAATAAAATGATTCGTTCTAATTATAAGAGTGCTTATTTGCTATTCATCGTGATACTGGCAAATAATGGACGAGTTTATTGATTTTATAAACTCTTTGAAGTTGGTCCATAAATTATCGTTAACGTTATTTATGAAAAACTATTGTTTATTTTAACATTTTCATATGGATAAAGTATTGTAATATGATTTTTGTTTTTCAAAATATCCTGACATCTCATGACAATAATGAATATCATTACGTTAACGACACATGTGCCTTCGAACCCAAAAAAGTTGGTTTTACAACTGTGTACACACATGTCTATCTGTCTGTCTGCCTGTCTGTACCTAGAGATGGATAGAAAATTGTTTGATGTATATTGTTAAAACTTTGTAATTAAATGTTGATTTTAGCCTTCAAATTATGTGTATTTCACAATTCACTTATTTGGAAAAAAAATTTAATGGCCTTAATAATTTTGTTTGAAATTGAAATTTTAAAAAGTTTTACTTATGATAAATAAGAATAAGTTTTTATTATTTTAAGTAATAATGTGAGGCTAGTTTACTGGTGACATATTTTTTTTAATTCGTCATGTTTTAAAACTTATATCCAAGGAATATTTCATATTATTATCAAAAAATATTTGTTTTTCTGACAAAAACTCTTTAAAAGGTAATTAATTAACTTTTAGCTGTTTAAAAAAAATAAAAACCCGCTAACAATAATATACTACATGAGAAAGTTAGTACGATTGTTTCGTATCATTTATTTTGAGCATATTTTATTGCCCTTGCGTTGCCTCAGCCTCGTACATTGATGGGGGAACAACAGATTTGTTTTTATTTGTTTGTTTTTCATGCGTGAAGGAAAATTTTTTCTATCAAAATGTTTGTTGGCCACTCATCACTCGCCACTCACCTGGAAATGTCTCTTTGGTGCTCATTTTCACATTGGGCAAAATATCGGGGCAAATGTTTGTTGGCCACTCATCACTCGCCACTCACCTGGAAATTTCTCTTTGGTGCTCATTTTCACATTGGGCAAAATATCGGGGCAATGTGCGTGTGTTGTAAGGTTAAACGTGTATGGGCAAGTTATGGATTTAGCTACCCCCACCTCTCCTGCTCATGTTACCAGCCACATACTTGTAGGGAGAAAAAACGATGGTATATTTTGATTTTGGGACTAAACGTGAGATTTTGAAGAGAATACAACTTTTTATATTTGATTTATACACGACTATAGTTTTTTTTAGCAGCGCCTCTTATAACATATGTACTTAGGACGCTAATGTGATAGGGGTGAGGGAACTTTAATTTATAGGAAGTACACCCGCATTTTTGTAGAGGAAGTAAATACCCTGCAACCCCTTAGTACACTCTAGCCCCAATCTTATTAATCAGCACTTCATTGTACTGAGAGAGTGATGCCTTGGATTATTAGACTTCTGAAACGCATCCACATGAATCTCTAATCTTTATTTTGGCGAATTTAAGTGCATTAAATCTAAAAAAAACAATTCGTGGTGAGTCTGTAACTGGTTGGATACCTAAACAAAAAGTAAGTCAACCCCAAGATTAAGAATATACTGTGCTCAAATTTAACAACAGATCACACTCATGGATCATCTGTTTCACATCCATAGAGAACAACCAGTAAAACTATTGTTGTATATATTGTTTGTTTTAAAACGTGTGTATGATGACTAAATATTATCGTTTGATTTATGTTGTTATATTATGGTTGATTATCTTCATGCTTTTTCAGAATTAAAAAAGTACTCTGGCAGTGATAAACTCTGACTCAAAATGATGCGATTCAAACTTCACTAAATATACGAGTTTTTTTTACATATTTACATGGGCATTTTTCATTTTTCTTACAGATGAATGTTGGTACTTGCCTTTATCAGCCTTCCTTTCTCAAACCTCTCGAATAAGTCATTAATAAACTGGTTATTGTACCCCAATCAACCTCCATAAAAAAATTAATTAAATGACTCTACGTACTCCAATGTACTTGTGCATTTTAATAGCTTCAGCCCTTGTGTCACATATAACATCTCCCCTAGCTTCATTCAACCCTTATAATAGAGTTTTACACCCCCACTCCAACCCCTAATATTGCTCTGCCAATTCCACAGTTTAATTAACCCCATCCCCCCTCCCACCAAATATCTCGTTCCAATAAACCACCCGCCCTCCCTGCACGCAACATTGTTGTAAAACGAGGACAGCTCTGGTCTAGGCTACACTTTGATAACTCATTCAGATGAAACACAGAATTCTAGGTCATGCGCATGGACAAATTAGGTACAGGCAGATCTAGGCAACTGCAGAGAGCCACAGCGATGGAGAAATGTGCACATCCGACCTCGGATCTAGAGGTCTACGTTCAATTCGGCCTGGGAACACTGAAGATTATTTTCCCTGTTAATAGTAATCCTTACTTTCTCTCTATTAATTAAAATATTGGCACGTTTCCTTGAAATACACCCTCAGAGTATACTTACGTCAAAAAAATTGTAAGTTTCTAATAATGTGCACACTCGCTATAAAGCTTACTCCTAAATAATTTAATTTACAGGGTTTCTATTTAAATCTTGGTTGTACTCACAACATTCTAGTATTTGAGTTCCAGGAATAACGGGATGGTTTTTAATAGAGGTATTTAACTGTACTTTCTGGACCGACTGATTATATCATCACATGACTTACAAAATATCTCAACAGACACAAATCGCAGTCTCCACGCCAAAAATTCACTACTCTTAAAGGGGAAGACTCGCCACTCAATTATTTCTTCAATGATGAATTTTTCTAAAGTGTAGAAATTGAACCTGAGAACCCTTATTTAGTATACAGACGTTATTTATACTGAGATAAGGTATCACACCTTGCAAAAGAAACTAATTTCAAATATTTAATTATGTCAAATATATAAAATATATATTTGTAAATATGTATAAATGTGTATATAATTAAATAAACGCAAATTTACACGAGTATATATGAAAAAGTCGTTTCTTGGATCATATGTGGTGGGATTAAAATTAATTTTTGATGGTTCAAAATAGCTGAACTAAACCTCACCTTGTGAATTATGAATCTTTTTCTAGCATGTTTTATTTTTACCTAAATGCTTCACCACTCCACTTCCATCCAAACGCGGGTATATTTTCTCTAAATTCGACCTTCTAATCCTTACTCCATTAGTGTAGTTAAATGCTTATAGCCCAGACGAGTATGCTTATGTGAAACAAAAAATTGATACAATTTTTTTATTTGTCAAAATGATATTTAAATTAATGATCTATTTAATTCAATGAATTAGAATACATTTTCTGGTATAAAGTTATTTTATAAGTTACCTGAAAACTTTAAAGATTCTTCTTTGTGATTATTCATTTCGTTACTTGATTGATTACCATTCGACACTGTCTAGAGTGATTTTTATTTTGTAAGTACCACATGTTACGGTTTACTATCCATTGGGCTTAAATGGCTATGTACTAATCACGCTAATGATTTTAGTTACTAGTAAGGCTATATTTAGAGGAAGTGTACCCACATTTGTGTGGAGGGAGATTGTAAAATCATTTTGAAAAAGAAAAAACCCTCAGTACACCCGATGAAGACTCAAAACTTGATCTCTCCATCATCGGCAATCTAGCTTACTGCAATAGTAGCGCCTTATACAATGCGACCACCTAAGTGGGTGTGAGTGCTTATTCCTACGCTTGGCAATAGATTGTCACTGTTTTTATTCGACCACGATTTACTAGCTGCACTAGTGTGTACAAAAGCCAGTTTGATAAAAAAAAAATCTATTAAGAATAGCAGAAAAGTAGGGAGGAAAAAAGGAGGCAGGGTGTTCTAAGTGAGATGAAACAAGAAAAAGAGAATAAGACGAAGGAAGTGAAAAGTGGTTGAAAGGAGTTGTCTCAAGTTAGAGACCAGACCGCGTTCGATTTGCTGTCATATATCAAACTCACTCATGGACACTCGTGGTCAAAACTTTGTCTGGTGTAATAAAAACTGCTACATTTTATCCCTGTTCTTCATCTATCCTACGAAGTGTAGCTGTAGCTCTTTCATACAGGATCAACTAGGAAATTTATCTACTAGCGGTGTTAAACATTTCTTTTATTAAATTTAGTATTAACTCTTGAAAACAAGGAAAGAATAGCATATACGGATTTTAAATATAATTATAAAATTACATCTTTACATTAGAATCAAAATCAGGATCAAATTCTCGTGTCTAGCTGTTATCTAACTATATTTCAATGAATATTTATGAACCTTCCTTCTCCTCTGACAAGACATCTTGTGAATGTGGGGAATGCCAGGCCTCCACCGTGGTTCGGATTCCACGTTAAACTGTAGGTCCTCCATTTCATCTCACAATCACCCTACCATTACACATTAGCGTAAGTGCGTATAACCCGAACGGGTAGTAAGACGCGGTGCTAATAATAATAATAATAATAACCTTGAGCGGGGGAGACGAGTCCTTGCGCGTTTCCGCCGTCACGAATATAGCCCTCGTCTCCCAATAGTCCTCCGTCGGCGGCGGATCATTAGAAACGAATATCACTGGTTTTTTCCATACAAAATGTCTTCCTGGAATACCCTTTTGCGCTATGACAAAAGGTTTTCCCTCCATTAAACGTTTTAAAATATTTTCAGGATAAAATTTATATACAAATTATTCAAAAACGTTTACATCATGGTTATTAGTTAATTTCTTAAAACCAAACTTACCAAAATCTGGTTGAAAAATATTACAACCTAAAGTTAATTTATCAACAAACCAAGTTTTACCTACAGAGGAAGTACCATAAATATACATTTGTTTCATTTTATGAACCCGACCATTAATTAACCAATCATTCCACCATTCTGCAATTACCAAAGTCCGATTACACCAATAATCATTTATGGTTTGAGTATAAGAAATTTTGCTATTACGCCAATATTCATTATGATACTTATTTAAAAAATGGTATTGATTTTTGTGCTTTACAACAAATGGATCCATATAAGAAAAAAAAACCTATGGTTTTTTGCCCAATGATAAATTTGATAATTAAAGTTTAAATCATTAATATCACAATAATGTAAAGCACACACATCTTCCTTTGTAATATATATTAACCAATTACGTTTACTTTTACAAGTTTGAGTATCACAAATACAATTAAAAAACGAATTACATACGTTTTTCAAATCAGTAAGAGACCAAGAACACTCAAAACGAAAAAAAAACATGTATATGAACATCTGAGGTTATATTATGTTTCTCAATACTTATACAATATTGAACAAGACCAAACAAGATAAAATATTCTAACACGTCTGACCTTTCGGCCTTACAATGATCAAATGGAGTCGCAAACAACTTTGACCCCCTTATACTAGAAGTCTTATATTTAACTTCATGTGACGTCATAACTAAATAAAAATTGCACAGAGTCAAATAACATGTAAATCCTATGAGACTTAGAAAATAAAAAGAATTAATTTCCCCATACGCGTGTAGGTAAAACTAGACACGCGTACTTATGCGCCGACCTCGGACTTAAAAATAATACCATCTGTATCAGTATATGGTAATATATCCCAACGATTATTATATGGTGTAGGCTGGCATGCATAACACAAGACATTTTGACTATTATTATCAAATGTGAATATCTGATCTTTCAAATAATATAATAGATAATGTGATTCCTGAAGCTCCCTTAATGTTGAAAATGGGACATCATCAAAATCTCCAATAATTAAAAATCTAATTTCACATATAAAATATATTTGATGTATGGTATGGCAGTTCGGATTCTCTCGAGTGTAGGCTGGGGGCCCCACAATAGGTTGAGCAGGGTCGGCTCGCAGAAGGGGATCTTGAGGACGAGGGACTCCTTCAAGATCAACAACTCTGGCAAACAATAACGAAAAACTGAAATAGCGACTTCTACGCACTCCTCCTTTATATCCTGGATCGAGTAACCATATAAAGAGTGACCTGAGTTTACGTAGAGCTTGTGGATTTCTTCTAAGAGGTCCTAAACACCATAATATATCAATACAATTTTGAAAGTCTAAACCATTCACTATTGCCAATGTAACTAGAGTCAATCTTGCTCTGTATACCAAACGTGAACAGTAGAACTGCCATCTTATAAATTGTGGCCAGGTATTTTTAGGACCAATTATTTCTTCCAAATATATAATACATTGATATTGATTGTTAAAACGGTTTCTTTTTACCTCTGCTTCTCAAGCGACGTCTGTTGCGTGAATAAGGAATCGGTTGTATGCAGCCTTATGTTGTTAAGACTTAACTTTTAAATATGATGGATACAAGGCTATATGTGTGCCTTTTATACTAACAGTAAAATAAAACAAACCTTTTTTATTAATTTTTTATTTTATTTTATCTGTTCATTATAGCGAGGTCAGGCACAGAAAAGTCCCAAGTCATATACATAGATAAATTATAATTAGCATTTGTAGTATATTGATAAAACTTATCACCCCCAGGAATATTATTATAAAAACAAAAATATAATCTAACCCTTGAGAAATCAAATGATGATCTCTGTTTACTACAAATATTAGCAATATCAAATTTAGAACTACATAACTCTGTATTAATACATACATACATACATACATACATACATACATACATACATACACACATACGTACGTACGTACATGCATACATACATACATACATACATACACACATACGTACGTACATACATACATACATACATACATACATACATACATACATACATACATACATACATACATACACACATACGTACGTAAGTACATACATACATACATACATACATACATACATACATACATACATACACACATACATACATACATACATACACACATACATACATACATACATACATACATACATACATACATACACACATACGTACGTAAGTACATACAAACATACATACATACATACATACATACATACATACATACATACATACATACACACACATATACACACACGTAATACATACGTATATACGTTCTATTACGGAGTAGACAAGAAACTGTGTATATAGCTCCAGAAAACAACTGCCTGCTTAAAATATCCTAACATTCCACACACGTCCCTACCCTTGCATACATCCTTCGCTTCAAAAACATCCATACACCGAGTCATATATGCTCTTTAATACTTAAAACTCTTAATGTTTCTCTTTTTCGTACATTTGTCTACAACATTTAACCACGTATTACATGTCTTACCCCTTCCTTTTAAACCAGACACACTGGCTTCATCTATTTGCTTTGTCACTCGATCCACGCGCATCCTCTCAACATCCCCAAGCCAACGCTTCTTTCACATTGACCTAATTGATTACCTTTCAAACCACACTTCTTCAGCACCCTTTCATTTCTGAATCTGTCCATATGAGTATCCACATACATTTCCTAGATAGCTCATTCCAACTGCATTCATCTTGATCTTGGGTTTGTCCAGACAAATCCACGCTTCACATCCATAAAAAAAATGTTGGCAATACACTGACCTATTTGCCTCTTTCAATACTACTTCATTCTTTGCAATAGTCCACATACATCCAACTACTCTTTGAGATGAATTCACCTGTCTGTCGACTTCACCATCTATTCTACCATTTTTAGTGAACATTTTGCTCAGGTACACAAAATCATTCACGTGTTCTAAAAGTTTTCCATTCATACTAAGCTGACAATCATTTCCCGATCTGTCCCTATCAAAAACTATCAGCTTAGTTTTGTAGACATTTATACGAAGATTCCTTCTGTTTGTAACGCCATTCAAACTATTTAATGCATTCTGCGAGTCACATTCACTCTCATCCATTAATATGTCATAATCTCCACTCTCAAACTCACATTGTCCATTTGCACACCAACCATGTGATCACAAGCTTCCCTCATACACTTATCCATGATTACATTAAACAGCCATGGAGACATAACACAATCTCGTATAATACCCCGTTCAATGTCAAACCATTCGCTGAAAGCTCCATCCAACCTAACGCACGCGTCACGTCCATCATATACATCCATAAGTGCATTTACTCGCCATGCATCCACACTATCCTCCCCCAGAATATTCCATAACATACTCCTATTCTCCCGATCGTATACTTTCTCCAGATCAACGATTGCATAATACCCTTTCTACCATACATTACTCAATCACTTGTTGAAATGCAAAAATAAATCTTGTTTATGCAACATCTACCTGGCCGTAAGCAGCTAATACTATATATATAGGGTTCGGGTACGATCAAGGCTAGTAACTTGGTCTACTCTAAACTAACTTTTAAAAGAAACTAGCTCATTTAGCTAAAAATGGAGACATTTACGTGAAACTCTTAGGATATGTAAAGTGAAATTATAGATATTTCTACAGAAGCAAGCTAGAGTAAAGATCATCACAGTTCACCAAGGAGCATAAATTAAATAATTATGTAATGTTTCAAAAACATATTAAAAAATCATCACATTTATGTTTTCCTTACATTTTACTTCAGTTTTAAATGCATAATTACATGCATATTTGGCCATTTTTTCATGCATATAAAATCGCAGCCTGTTAAAGAGCATTAATGCATGTATGCCATTGAAACATTTTTTAGTAAAGATAAAAGTTCATGTTCAAATGAGGTGATGCCTGTGTCATATATTCACGATATGTTGAAATAATTGTCTATAAAAAATTAAAATAACATAGCTATTGAAGCAATAATTCGATTATTTTGGTAGAAAACCTTTGTATTTCTAAATACTGCCAAATTACTTATTAGCTTACTTTTCCTTTAAACCGACACACCATTGTGTCGCACTACCAGAGAGTTCTACCCGTTCGTTTTTAACTTGAAATAAAATAATTTCAATATAAATTTAAAAATCTGTTGTAGAAATTACAAAGTAATTCTCTTAAAAAAAAGCATGAACTTTTACTGTGTTTTATTACCACACAACTTTTAAAATAATAAATTACAAGATTAAATATTTGAAAATTACATTTTAGTTTCACCATCCTAAATACAAAATAATGTTGGTTCATTTAGTTAAAATTAATCTTCTACCCTCTCTATTCTTGATTAATAACGTTTAAGAGCCATGGTGACTCCAAACAACGTAGCGTAGCACTTAAATAAACCTCATTGATTTGATATTGCAGTGATATTTATCTATTTACCACAGACTGTACACGGTATTTTTTGTTTTTTTATAATATTCTAAGAATTTTTAAAAAGCAGTTTCGTATCCGTGCTTCTCTTAAATATTTTTTTTTTATCAAACAGGTGATATAAACTTATTCAGTTAATTGTAAAATCGAAAACACATACTTTCGCTGTATATGAATACATAATAACTTCTGAATAACTTTTGAACTGTCAGAAAAATACCTATGTGTATAAGTACTTGTTTATTCTCACAAATAATACTTACCAATATTATAAAGTCTACTCTTCAATTACGTCTGCTTTTATAAATACATATTTTTTTAATTTAGAGTTTTGAATTTGTACTTTAATCTATAAGGGTTATTGAAAACATATTTTACGGGTTAAGAAATAAAGATTTCAATGGACCTGCATTAACATTTAGAAAGGATGAGATTATTATTATTATCACCACGTCCTACTAACCGTTCAGGTTGTACGCACTTACACTAATATGAAATGGTAGGGTGATTGGAAGATGAAATGGAGGGCCTACAGTTTAACGTGGGATCCAAACCACGGGGGAGACCTGGCATTCCACACATTTACAAGCTGTGATTAATACACGTCTGGTCAGAGGTGAAGGAAGGGTTTGGTAATTAAATAAATTTGTGCCGGGACCGAGGATTGAACCCCGAACCCCCAGCACAGAAGTCTGACACCTTACCCTTAGACCGCCAGGTCACCTTATGGGATTCTAATAGCATTGTAAAATTCACATTTGGAAAACCTACCTAATCCACCAAGCTTTGATTCGACCCCCTTATTTCCTGTCAAAAGGGACCAAAATGAATGTGTTTATAACGCCTTGGACTGCTCTTCCCCCAGTGCGTCTCTAAACAATAAAGTGCTGGTTTGTAATGTTCCCCTGTAGAACGTTCCAAAGAAGGATAGATGGCGAGGATGAATGAAGAGGCTCGGCTGATTGTATGTAGCTTGTTCTCCTGAATAGAGAGAGAGAAAGAGAGGTTAGCTGTTGCTGCAGTTCGGAAGATTCATTATCTGGCAAGAACTCTCAATGGCCGGGTGGAATAGGACTGTTTCCCAATAAACTGTCACTTAATTTAAGACGCAGTTCCAGCGACAGCGGGCCATTTTCAACACTTATTGAAACTATTTGTTAGGTCTATTGTAAAATAAAACAAGACAGATTGAGTTTGTAGAATTTTTTGTAATTGTAGTACCTTCAAGGAGACCACCTACCAGATCCATGAGACACTGCAGATGTATTGTACAGTACATACAAAAATTTAGCGTTAACTAATAACTGGTTTGTAATTTCACCCCAAAATGGTGGTGAAAGGAATAAAATATCTCATAAAAGATTAAAAATCTGTTTTAAGTTTATCAAATAAAATTATAAAGATGAAAGCTGAGATTAGCTCATTGAAACGTAAAATCATGTAAAATATCTTTATGAGACCAATTTTTTTATTTAGAAACAATGAATTCAAACAAATTAAGGGAATTTTGAAGTGGCTCACAAAAAAAAAATCTATTTTCTGGAGTAATTAATTAAAATACTATAAAATCAGACAAACCATTTTAGTCAAATAAATAAAGAGAACTTAGTTTTCTATACTTATATACGATACTATACATGCATACATAATACCTGCCTGCCTCCCTACCTACCTATTTACCTTTCTACCTACCTACCTACCTACACACATGTATAAATACACACACATACAAGGTAAGATACTGAATATTTAACTCAACGAACAATTCTGTACTTAATCCATCCTCACTAACTTTTTTCACATTTTCCTATCCTTGCACACTCTATTCTCTTCATCAACATCCATACACTGAGTTAAAAATACTCTTTTAATCTTAAACACCTTATTAGTTCTCTTTTTCACAAATTCATCTACAACATTTAACCATGTTTTGCATGGCCTATCCCTGTCGTTTGATCCACACACACACTCTCCTTCATATATTTGTTTCTTCTCTCATGCCCAAAACAACGTAACACGCTTCTTTTACATTGAGCTAATGGATTCCCTTTCAAACCGCACCCCTTCAGCACCCATTCATTACTGACTCTGTCCATACGAGTTTATCCCCAGACATTTCTTAAATATCTCATTCCAACTGCTTTCAGCTTGTTCTTGTGTTTCTCCCGACAAACCCACGTTTCACATCCATAAAACAATGTTGGAATTAACACACCTTTATATACTGCAGGCTTTGCCTCTTTCTATACTACTTCATTATTTGCACTAGTCCACATAGAGCCAACTACTTTCCGAGATTCATTCACCCGTCTGTCAATTTCACCATTTATTCTTCCATTTTTACATAACATTCTGCCCCGATACATAAAATCATTCACTTGTTCTAAGAGTTTTCCATTCAGACTAAACTGATAATCATATCCCGATCCATCCTTATCAAAAACTATCACCTTAATTTTGAAGACATTTATACGAAGATCCATTCTGCCTGTCACTACATTCAAACGAGTTAATGTATTTCGCAAATCATTTCCATTCTCATCTATTAATATTTCATCATGTGTAGTATCTCTTTCCTATTTACACTTTAAATTTGTAAACCAACCAATTCCTCACAATCATCCCTCTTATGCTTGTCCATTCCTTGTGGCACGTGTCTCCCACCGTCACGTCAGGTACATTGGTCCGAGTGGGTCCTTTCACACGGTCAACGCACGATTGGGCGACGGCTTTATTTCAACTCTCTTTCCTCGGCGTTTTCTCGGCATTTGGCGGTGGCGGCATTGCTCAACATCAAAGAAAGAAAAGGAAACCTTTCACATGGAAGGTTGCTATATCGCGTTTGCGGCTGTAACTTTACTCTTTTGGTGCAAGGTCATGTCTGAGTCTTCGTCCTCTTGCTGCTCACCCCAGCCCTTGGTGGCTGGAAACCGGGAAATTTCTGTTGTAGTAATAGCTTCTCTCATGTTGGTACCACTTCTTGTCATTTCTGGGGCTATCAGTATCGTCAAACGATGAGATGGACATTAGAAAGTAATTGAAAAATGTAGGTGGATGCTGTCTTAATTTATCAAATAGCAAGTGAAACGCAAACTTCTTAGTGGGTGAACCCAAACGATGGTTTTTTCCCCTTTGTTGTATCCTTCAGTGTACACTAGCAAGCTACTGAATGCGCTGTGCTGGAGCTTCTAGCTTTTTTTTGAAGTTGGTGATTCACTCTATATACGTCCGCAAACTGCGTGGTGGAAATCTTTCTTGTGAAAAGACTCAATTATCAAAACGTGGGATAGACCTGACGTACGTTAGTAGATACGCGTGACAAGGAGACGTCCGTATGAAACGGCCCTGACACCCTGGTCAGTGTCAAACCATTCGCTTAGCGCTCCATCCACCCTATATATATATATATATATATATATATATATATATATATATATATATAGAGAGAGAGAGAGAGAAATATATCCCTGAGAAACGTTAAGGCATACATATGTAAATATATACATATAGATCCCCTGATCACGGTTAAAGTGGGCTGGAAGAGAATTCGAATTAAGGTTCTTATTTTTATATTTTTTTAAACAAAATTTGCTTGGCTAAAATAAATAAAGTAGTACTTGACTAAATAGGTCCAGCTTAATTCTCTATACAAAGTGGTATCAACAGTCGTATAATATCTATCATACCATGGGCATATTGACATCTGAACCGTCATTTGAAGAGTTTATGTACAAGTATGACAGTATGTTCATGACATGTATTCAAGATCTATTGTCATTACTTTGGGTAGATAATTAGACTGAATGTACCATTGGAGGAATATATTTTTTAATTTGGCCAAACAAGTTTTGTATTATAAATTCGGTAAAATATTGAGTTTAACTCGCCTAAGCCCCCTTTAGACTCTACCTTTATTCTCGTTTGTGGAGGATAGTGTACTCCACCTATTTTAATAAATTAGCTCCATCTTCCCTCCTCAGTGTATCAAATGATCTCTCTATTGATATTCGCAATTACGCCCGTAAATGTCGTGTCCCTGCCAGGCCAAACAAATATTTACTTTATCCACTATGTCGGGATTCTAGTTTCAAAGAGAGCGGCGCTCGGCCCTATTAGATTTACCCCCTTTTGACTTGATTATCTCGTCTACAGGTATTGTTAACCAGTTGGAGTTAATGATGGACGCTTTTGTTCGGGCTCTGATGCGTGCTAGCGTTTCAACTGACGTCACACCTACTGGTTGGGATAGTTATTCAAGCGTCAATACTGGTACGATTAACACTTAGCTACCTCTACTAACCGGCCCCGTGGTGTAGTGGTCAGTGCGTCTAACTACAAGCCTGATTCCCATCTGGTTCCTTGGGTATTTCCCCCAAATGTCACCAGGTTTTGGATAACTACGCTCAATTAGTTTTAAAGTGTTTCCACTGGTTCCACACCCTCATGGAAAGAGCTTTCTCGGACAGGATGTACTATTAGTACATTTGGGCATTTCCTAAGCAATGCTATATCACTACTACTTGCCAAGCTTTCACTTCTGGTCTATGAATGATGTAGCTTGGAGGCGCAACCCCACCCCCTCCTCCCCCAAATATTATGAACACAATATATGGCTTTATTTATGGTTCAAATACTATCAAAATAAGAGTACAAATACAAGTTAGGGTGTTTTGTTACCACATAAAGCACTTCAGAGAACTTCTGGAGGTGTTTAATATTTAAAAAATGTCATTGCGTTAAGCAGTTAGGAGGTTATGTTGTCATAAAGAAACCACTTCAATAGCTTCTAGAACTGTTTATCATTTAGAATGGTTTCTATTCTCCGGCATTTAGGGAATGGGCCCACCAAACCTCCCCTCCCTCTGAAATTATTGGTTGGTTACGGCCTTGGGTTCCTTCAATTCGTCGTCCTCATCTATTCTCAATAATAGTAATTATGATAATTGTACTAATAAAAAAAAAGCGTTTCACTGTTCATTTGGCTAGGAAACATTCACATGATAAGTAGGGATATAAAAAATATGTAATTAGGGTTATATATGTTTATGTTACAATCCTAAGCTAGATAAAATTGGCGCTAGTATTTATGATAGCATGGATTTTAAATTAACTTTTGACATATATTATAACTTATATGTTACCTAAGAAAATTAAAAAAATTCACAAATAAATTAATTTTTATTTAAATGTATCTATTTAAATTTGCACTTTATTGATCATGTAAGCTTACAATTAAATTGCCATAAGTATTTGAAATTTTGTTGAGACGTAATCATCTGGGAAGGGACATTTCTCGTAATTTAAAGTACTGTACCCACTACATCATTTATAAAATGATATACACTGCCTATACTTAAATCTAAGCTACATTCGTGATTAATAATTGAGAGTTATCAACCCGAGTATTGGTTTGGAATGTTTATTCAGCCAGCAGGACCATCGCATGCACTCATCCCTTCACCTGGTTAATGCAAACCTCCCACTTCATCTGGAAAAAAACCCACCTAATCCTGAAGTTGTGAGTAAGAGCGGTGGTTTACCGTTGCCTTTAGCACAACGTTTACTATGGGTAAAGATAATGTAGTACAAATTTTGAAGAAAATCTCTACTATATCAAACCTTCCAGAGATCTTTGGGTACAGCTTTACTTCCCCTCCAATGGAAGCTGTGCTACGGATTTTAATCTCCTGGTATGGATCCAATCATGAGATTCATTTCGTTGAATATAAATAAATAATACAAATATTTAAGTTTTGACATTCTAAAAGCTAGCCGAAGGACTGATATCAGTTCTATATTATAGATATGACTGGTCCGACAACTTAGCTCTATCGGTAGCGTGTTTTCTACTGATCAAGGGATCCTGGGCTCGATTCCCGGCCTGACTGAAACCTTTATCATTGGTGAAATGTGGGTTTTCCTTTTTAGTGATTGATTAATGGCCGGGGACTGGATGTTGTGCCTGTCCTAGTCTTACATTAGATTATAAGGCATATAAGGCTACGACAGACCCAGCCAGCCGGCAGTGGAAAATATATATAGCTTGAATAATGAACTAAACACAGGCTGGAAACAGTAATGGATGTAAAACAAACTATAGCAACACATAAGTACAAAACCATATAGTGACGAGCCCAAAAATTAACTTTGGGGAATGCGGGGACTCATTTAATCTATCGAAGCTATTAGTACTGTACTTTTGTACCATTCTGAGTTTTAGAGGCATCTTTTAGCTATAATTTAGTTGTTGTTTTTTTTGAACGTTTTCAGTGCTCACCTTTACATTTCATTTTTTTAAACTTTCATTACAATTATTTGTGGTCCTAAGAAAATGGAGGAGGGGGGTCAAGTGACCACTTGTCAACCCCTTTTCCCCCTGGGTGTGCCACTGATACCATAGACAGAACATTTTAGGCTGAAATAGTCAACAACATTTTTATAACGTTATTCCCCTGAGGGCCTATATTAGTTGTGTCAACTAGCCTCTTCGAACGCTAGTGTTTCAGTTTTCGCTTTCTTTAGAAGCGTCATGTTACTATGACAACGAGTCCATTACAGTGCTATCAATGTTTACCCGGATTGGAACGTTGTAAGGTTGAAAGAGGGAAAGGTGATTGCTGCCCCTTTTTTATATATAATTATAGAAAAGGAGAGCTTGGGAACGTACAGATGGTATAAGAAAAACATAAAATGACAGAGCAGAATGTCGGTGTAGTCAAACCGTTTTTTTAGGATGATATATTGGGTAAATGATAAACCCGTTTCTGATAATAGAAATTACAAGGAAATGGCTAAGCAGATTTTGACTAATGCCCACTAATTTATAAGCTTAGGGGTTCAGGATGTTGCCAAAATCAGTAGTTTCCAATGAAAACCCAATTTTTCCAGTGAATGTTCAGTATTTAATTTTTTGTTTACATCACAATGGAAACTCTGTGTTGTGCTTGGTTTTATACCTGTAAATAAAATATTTCTTCTAGGAAAAATAATAACTCATTTTGTAAATACAATATTAATCTTTGATTAAAAATAATCACGAGAAAACTATTTAGCCAATTTTGACTAAAGAACACTCATATTTTAAAGGTTAGGGGTTCAGAATGTTGGTAAAAACAGTAGCTAAAAACTAAAACTAAATTTTCCGAGCGAATTTTCCATATTTCCCTTCTATGTGCGCAGTGTCTCATTTGTACAATTATTTTTTGCTTATATCACCATGGAAACCATAATTTTTGTACAATTGTAATTTGCTAAATGATATATTTATCCTTTATTAAAAATAATAACAGCTCAAGTATCACTTGAGTGGTTCTGAGATCTAAATATGTATGTATATATGATAGCCTTTGGTGAGTAAATTATTAACGAGAAAGTCTATTGAGAGCTTATTACATATAACTTTTCCCAATAAAAAGTTTAGAATACATTATAGCGCAATAACCTGCAGTGGTGGCTGCAATGAACCACTGCTTTCTTCATATTTCTGTATATTGATGAGTTAGATAAAAACAAACTTATTACTATATTTGATATATTTTCAAATGATCTAACCAAATTAGATTAAGTAATTAAATCAATTATAACTAGAGATATTACAATCATTTTTTTATTAAATATTATTATGAGAGTCATTAGTCATTTTTTTAACATTAAAGATATAGAAAAAAATAACACCATTTGAATGTGGGTTCGACCTTAAAAGACCAGTTCAATTACCTTTCTCATTAGGTTTATTTTTAAATGCTGTTGTCTTCCTAATCATCTTTATGCTCTTTTTATATTTTTATTATAATATGAAATTATTAATTGATCTATATTAGTTCAAGTACTCTTAACAATATTAATTTTCTTAATAATTCTAATTATTAGCCTAAATTATGAATGGTTACAAGGTATTGTATACAATTTTAGCACCACGTCTTACTACCCGTTTGGATTATACGCTTACAAGGTATTCTAGAATGATCAAACTAGAAGATTAGTTAAATATAACATTTTGGTTGCATACATTGTTGATGTATAAATTTATATTCATTATTATAATTACTATTGGCTTCTAGATTATGGTTGCCATTCTAATTCTGGATTTAAGGTGTAATTTTACCACCCTCATACTTTGTCTTTAAATTAGTTTTACCACCCTCAACCCTTGTTTTTAGATCAGTTCCACCCTCCTCATCATTAGCGAGTGCCATGGATAAAGCAGTCTCGGGAGAAGGCCATGAGCTAAAAGAAGTAATCTTATTAATCTGATACGAAGTGGCAAACACAAAAATAAATATATTAAAGAACTTGTGCAATATGTTTCCCCCCTCCTTTATTTAAGTCTGTCGTACTCAATCCCGTTGCAACTTTAATCTCAATTCTAAACATAACTGTATCAGTTGGTATTTATTGTCGTTGTCTGTCACTGACAGTATTAAAATTAATTATAAAACTATTATTTTTAAACCCCATGCATGTTTACAGCTGCACTAAACTATATATTTTCCCCTCGTTTCAGCGTCCATTGCATCATTCATCATGGGATTAACTTATCACCAACTTTATTTTGAACGTGTTGAGGTTTTTATGAACTCATAAAACTGCCACCGGCTTGTGGGGAAGAGAGGAGCGGGAGGGATGATTTAGTACACGTTTAATTTGTTTGTTCTCAAAAGTAGAACATGTCGTTTCATTCAAACACGATTTGTTTGAAGCTATATCATTTTACTGTTTTTATTTATATTCTTGTTGCTCTCTCTTATCGTCCTTGTGTCCCAAGTATCTGTGAATTTTTACTGACCTAAATTTGTATTTCAGAAATATATTTAAAAACAAAAAAGTTTGTTTGCCCGTCGAAACGTTGTGATTAATGTACCTAAATGAGAACTTGACCATATTCCTAGGATCTGTAGGCCTGGTATTGTGGTTGATGTGCCTAAGTGAGAGCCGTACTAGATTCCCAGGACCTGTAGGCCTGGTATTGTGTTTGATGTGCCTAAGTGAGAGCCGTGCTAGACTCCCAGGACCTGTAGGCCTGGTATTGTGGTTGATGTGCCTAAGTGAGAGCCGTACTAGATTCCCAGGACCTGTAGGCCTGGTATTGTGGTTGATGTGCCTAAGTGAGAGCCGTGCTAGATTTCTAGGACCTTTAGGATGACCTGACATTTTATTTTGTATAACATGTTTACGTTTAGCTAATGATGCTCTTCTTTTTGTGATTAAGGTAGTATTCATTGTGGTTTACGAAAAATCTCCTACCAATCAGTTGTCCTTTAAGGTATTTCTGTTTCAGCTTGGTGTATGGCGATGCTAATTGGGTGGTATTCCTGGTTGTTTATGAGTAAACCCCTACTACGCAGTTGCCCTTTGTGTTCTCTTTAGAATTACGAGTTGGTCAATAGTGCCTGACCTTTTGTATTAACTTACTGGACAACAGTTTTTTTTTCTTCGGGTGAGCATATTCGGGATGGGGATGGAAAGCATCGGTAAAGGAAAATTTATCCGACCAGGAATATAACTGCAAAGCAAATTAAAATCGTGTTTGTGGTATTCCTGTGACAGAGAACATTAATCTTTCATTAAGCGTAAGTTATCACTAGGGAGCTATTGGGACATCATTCGTAAACACAATTAACAGACTGGCTCTAATAACGTGAGCATGAATAGTACGATCATTATTAAATCAGGACAGGTGGATATAAACATTAGGAAAACCCTTTGTGATGTCATTATCTAAAATTAAACTTGTTACAGAAAATAAAGCTCTTTTCTATTCCACGTAAGTATTACTTACGCCTATCTGGGAACGTTGCTACAGCTTGGGTCTATGAGGTCTATTGGTGGTGTGTGTGCGTCTAAATTTGATCTTAAATACTCAATTTTTTTTATCATCATAAAATAATGACTTCATTCTGCAAAAATTAATCATTCAAAACAACTACAATTTTACAGGTAAGATTAGATATATTTAACATACAAGGCGAATCCATCCATTGCTTTACGATTTGGCATCATTGAACCTAACAACGAATCGTTCTGAATGATATTTTTATAGCTCTGAGATACCGGATGCTACAAATATCACGTGGACCTAAATTAATTATAGTGATATTCGTATGCAAACTTCATTTTGACATTAAATCAACGCCCAAAATGAAGTCTTGTATTTTTCATCTAGAATTCTTAATTTTTTTAGTGTTATCTTATTTATATATATATATAAGAAAACTTTATATATATCTATATGTGTGTGTGTTTTCTTATGCATAATATATCTTTCTTTTATAAAATCTGTCCTCACTAGTGGCATGTATGTCCTGTTCTAATCCACCTCGACGTTTGTACGAATGTGGAACTTTCAACCAAACCACTCTGACCCTGAGCAGCACATATTAATTCATGGCATTACATCCTTTATGACGTAGCATCCCACAAAGCGTGTTCTACATTTGTGTTTAACATCCCTCTTAATACAATTAGCCTGGAGCTTTCTGTCATTTTTCGCATACAGCTGCGGTTGCTTTATGCGGAATAAGAGGAAATCCATGTTAAATTCATTTTGGGAACACACAATTCTCCGTTCCTGATAACGCATTCAATGTAGCCAGCACATTAAAGGATTTGTGTTTAAATACCTGACCTGTGACGTGCGTATAATCAAGCTCAGAACATTTAATGGTTAGATATAGCTGCTCCCTTCTGTATCTAAGAAATCTCTTTAAATTAATCCTCGACTAATTAATTCTAATTCTAATTGATAAAAATAGAAATCAATTGAAAAAGAAAACCTTTCAGATAAGAATAGATCTCAACTTTCATTTAACCTCTTTATATTTTTATGATCCCACTTTTGTCAATTTAACTTATATATCTTATTACACTGTATTATCTGTTCCTCTAATATTAACTCATGTTTTTTTGGACACATGTTTCTTAAATATTTATGGTTTATCGAATTGTGATATTATAAGTTCCTGAAATACAAGAATAAGCAAACTTACAAAGTTTTTATAAAAGGATAGGCATCAATTCTCAAACAAACTCAATTGACTTTTTTGTAATTATAGCTTTATTGTATTTATCAGTATTATACACTTCATTTTTAACTTTAACTCATGTCTTTAATAGATGTATTTTAATATGATTTTGTTTTTTGGTTATATATGTGTTGCTCTGACTCAAATTTTTAATGTGTTTGTATAAAGTCAAGTGTTATATTTTAACTTTTATTCAAAAATTTTCTTTTATCACAATTCTTAGACTCAATGGACAATCTCTATTCCCTATCACAATCAATTAATTTACTTAATTCTTGTTTTATTAACAATTTTGCTAAATAGTCCATATACTCTTTATGACAAGTAAGCTTAAGTATATTATCTTTATAATTTATATCAATAACTTATTTTTTGTCTTATTTTTCTCTTTCAATTGATTTCTATTTTTATCAATTAGAATATATATTGTTCCTTACTACAACTAATTATGTTTTCTATAAATAATTAATTATAAATTTAATTCCTTTTGACTCAGTTGGTAAAACACTTTTCAGGCTGTCCAAACTTGTATTCTACTTGCCAACATATGCCTTAGAAAGAAACCTTTAGAAAACAAAAGCATATTTTCAACTTTTTTGTTCAATATCTAATCACGCCGTTCCCTTACGGGCTAGGCAAGAAACTGTGCATATAGCTTAAAAAACAATTCCTTACTTAATCCAACTTTAATAACTTTCTCCACACTTCCCTATCCTTGCAAACTCCCTTCGCTTCAAAAACATCCACACACCGAATCATACATGCTCTTTTATTCCTAAAACTCTTAATGTTTCTCTTTTTTGTACATTTATCTACAACCTTTAGTCACATTTTACATTATCTACCCCTTCCTTTTGATCCACACACTCTACCTTCATATATTTGATTCATCACTCGATCCACACTCATCCTCTCAACATGCCCAAACCAACGTAAGCCACTTCTTTTACAGTGACCAGCTGTACTCCCTTACACACCACACTCCTTCAGCACCCATTCATTCTGACTATGTCCATATGAGTTTTTCTACACACATTGCTTAGATATCTCATTCAAACAGCATTCACCTTAATCTTGTTTTTATCCTGAAAAACCCACAATTAACATCCATAAAACAATGTTTGCATTAAAACTATTTTATATATTGTCATATTATATTATTTTATAGGTTTTGATAATAGGTATCTTTCAAAAGTGACACCTGCAGCTCACATGATTCGGCGCATGAATAAGGGAAGGTATACCTAGTAACTTTTGATAAGGTTCTTCTTGGAATCTACAGTGCTATATAAACTATTTGATAATCTGTGCTAAACCTAAAACTAATTATATTTTTTATGATTTGGTTTATTGACTTGCAATTTTGGTAGGCTTGTGCTAGATCCTGATTGGTTATGTTCAGTGTAGTTTTTTTAAATTAATATAGGGTTATTACATTCTTTCTCCACACTTCATGCACCGAGTCCATGCCATCAGGACTCTCCAAATTTTTACACTAATGAGATAGGGATAAGCTAGTTAAAATTTTAAAAATGTAACCGCATTTGAATGTAGGAAGAGTTTAAAAACCATTTGAATAAAATAAATGGTACGGAGATCCGCAAGAAATTTCTCGCTCTATTTTTTATAAATGAAAATATTTACTCAAAATTCGTAATATAATGCACACTTGCAAACCCGATAACAAATTGCGCTAGACATACGTAAAAGATTTTTTATTCATGATTTTAAAGTTCATAATTTTATTTTTAAATAACTTCATATATATCTATATATTTAGATCAACACAAAATAGCGATATTGGGTCCCCAAGGGTCAATATTTCGTATTAAAATTTTTACTTCCGGTTAAAATGTTCGTAATTTTATCAGGGGATATCTTATGGTTATTGCGTTAATATTAAATTTCTCTTTTATAAATTTTGGCCAATTGAATAGGTAATTATTGACTGTTGAGTCTAAAATGAGAGATATAGAATAGTTATAGCCGATTTTGAGAAAATTGATTTTTCTTTTCTTTTCAACCTTGAGTAAACTGCTATTAATTTTAAGGTTAGACAGACGGCGTTGCAAAAAACACTTTTTAGGGCTTGGGGGGTCATGAAACGTTGACATCCATCAGCATCTTGGGCTAGTTTTTTTATTTTACGGTCGTAATACTTTACCTTAAAGTGTTGGCAAAGTAAAAATAAATATATATTTGTGTATTGATTGTCTTTATAAAAATTTATTTATTATAAAAGTTTTTATTTTTAATAGTATTACAATTTTGCAATTATAAGTTATTTAGTATCTCAAATAGTTGCGGAGATACAGAAATTAAGCTTCTGTAAAGTACCCTAAAAGTCATTTTCATTGGAAAATGAAAATAGCCCGTCTATTTATAACCTTAATCAACGCCTAGATACAAATTTTAATCAAAATAGTTACAGCAGCTTTTGAGGAACTTGATTTTTTCTCTTTTCGGCCTTTACTAAACTACTCTTAATTTTAAGTTTAAATAGACACACAGACAGACGTCATTGCAAAGACCACTTTTTAGGGTTGGGGGGTCATGAGACGTCGACATCCATCAAAATTTCAGGTTATATTTTCTTTTGCGGTCGCAATAATTTTACCTTTTGTGTTCTAAAAGTTTTATATATACGTATAGCTTGAAAGTTATTGGGTTTATAAAAATATACTTCTTATAGAATATTTGGAATATAAAGAGACCTACATATATGTAACGATAAGTAATTTCATATCTCAAATAGTTTATGAGTTATTACAAAAAAAAAAGATAATTTACGCCTCAGACCTGAGCCCTTAAAGTCATTTTGCCAAAATATTGAGAGAAGCCATTTTGTTTGGAATATTTATAAATGCTTAGAAATAAAATTTAATCAAAATCGTTAGAATCGATTTTGAGAAAATCGACTTTTTCTCTTTTTTCCCTTCAGTAAACCACCCTTAATTTTATGGTTAGATATCCAATTCCAAAAATCCCTCAGGACAACCCTATGAAAACCCTGGATAACCAATTTTATCCCGATCGGTAAAATAGTTTAGGCTCTAGTCGGAGGTACAGACAGACGAAAATTCAATAACCACTCTATCGGATTCGGGGGGTCATGAAAAGTCGAGATTCATCAAAATCTTGAGTTCGATTTTTTTGACGATCACAAAAACTTTCTCTACCTGTAAGACAGCGAGAAAGTAAAAACACTCCAATATGTCTTGTTGATATTCGAACTTTGACCTTTCACTCTCAGACAACCAGACAAGACTAAATTGACGCCTATGTGTATTCTCTGTTGCGGGTAAATATAATATTTGATATTTATTTAACCATTCACCTTCTTCATTCTGGGATATAAATTAAAATACCTACATTAAAAGCCATTCCCTAGTCGCCATTGGCTGTGTTTTTGATGTACACAAAGTATCCTCTGATCTCACACGTCCATCACGGATTCCACCTTAAGCTGTAAATGATGAAATACCCATATCACGGTACTAACCTGAGCAGCTTACCGGGAGAACATTGTTGGGCTAAACTGAACATTTAGTTATAAATTCCCGTTTCTAGTAGTAATTTTTCAACAACACTTTAATGAATACATGTGAACGGTAGATAATCCATACCAAGGGACAAGCTTAGTATATTGGGAACATGCTAGGCTTAAATATTAAGACACTTTGTAGTTTTCCCAGCAATTTTAAAGTTAGTATTAATTACTTTTCAACTATCAACTTATTAAAGGTAGATAAATTAAGATAATCATGAATAAATCCGTCAAACTAACAGGGTTTTGAAAATAATCACAAATTATTTAAATACAAATAATCTGCGGAGAGCAATTTTAGATGACAGTATTGTTTACAATCGCATTACCACTGTGTACCCCTCATTTACCTTATAAAGTAGTTCTCATATCTTGCATTATTCAACGATGATATTTACTTATTTTTTGTTTTTATTGACACGTTTTATTACCCGTTCAGTTTATACGCATATGTACTAATTACTATAATATGTTAAGGATGAAGGAGGTTGAATTTAGAGGAAGTGTACCCGCATTTATGTGGAGGGAGAGTGGAACACCTTTTAGGAAAAACAAGCCTCTGTACACCCGACTGGGATTTTAACCCCTATCTACCGTTCACCTACAATCCAGTCCAACACGAGAATGATGCGTTACTGTATATTCACACGCACGTCGAAAAATAAGAGCAGAACTGAAATGTGTTCACGTGACGAGCTCTAAGCCAATCACAAGAAATCAGCTTGAACTACGTAATTCTTTCTGCACTTGTTGAAACAATCTGAGCTTTGCCTAAAACAAACCTTTCAATACCCGCATGTACTGTACCTACAAACCTAGATACAAGCAGATAGATACGTATAAGTAGTATTTGGGCAGCTTTAATCCGGAAGTAAGGCAAACCTTTGTGACGTTTCGCCACCGATTATGACGAAAAAAACCCTG